>JANRMT010062812.1:4902763-4968807 GCA_026402145.1 Polypterus bichir lapradei | reverse complement strand
CTATCCACTGTGCCACTATGATGCTGCAACAATTATTATTATTATTACTGTTATTATTGTTATTATTATTAGCATTACTATTATTATTATTCCATCTGAATTATTGTTCTCATTAATAGCAGAGTAAGGCTGAGCAGCAGCAGCAGCAGGTGAGGTGACTCTCTTGGGTCGGCCGCTGAGCTGGCTCTCTTACTTTGCACTTCTCACTTCATTGGGACACACTCTGTGTACACACTGAAGGACCTGCCCTGGAGCTCACAGCTGACAGCCATGTGTTACCGAGGCTGAACAAAACAGATGCAGGATTCGGGTCCAACTATGTTCTCCTTCAGTTGTAAGTTGTAGCAAAAAGAAAGCAATGTAGTAAGCTGACTCCCCCGTAATCCCTCATGTCAGTGTGTCCACATCATGGATGAAAGGATGAATGTGTTGTTGCTCCATATCTGAAGATTCTGCAAGTGCTTCACGACTGCAGGCTTAACACTAAAGAAGCTTTGTCGCCCCAGCACTACGTTAATCAG
Source organism: Polypterus bichir lapradei (assembly GCA_026402145.1). Lineage (NCBI taxonomy): Eukaryota > Metazoa > Chordata > Cladistia > Polypteriformes > Polypteridae > Polypterus > Polypterus bichir. The sequence goes on along the minus strand of JANRMT010062812.1, from coordinate 4,968,286 downwards.
CTCACCTTCATGACTACTCTAAAGCAGCAATTTGCTTAATTAAACTCAATGGATCAGCTTTCAGCCCTAACCAGGACCACCATCCCTGACGCTGCCACGCCCCGCTGATCAGATTACCCAGAAAGCCGGATGCCTCTAAACCCTGAGGTGATGCAAACCACTTCGAACCGGTTTTCCCAGCAATGTGTACCTGTGCCAATCCTGACTGAGGTCTTCAGGCAGGTCAGCCGCAGGAATCAAACTGCTTGTGTCCTTTTAGTCACCCAGCAACCACAGGATTTATCTGTGCTTATAACAAATTAGATGACATGCCGCTGTATTTCATCTTCTGATTTTAATTTCTCTACTGCATGTATCATCCTTAAAAAAAGTTAAACAGATCCATTCTGGCCATCCATCATGAAATATCTTTTATTTTACCGGTGTTCAGATACTGAACTTTATTGAGCTGATATGCTGCACATTACTCACTGAAATGAGAATGACATAATCACAAAAATGAAGAATTATTATATAAACATTAATGACATAAAAATAAAAGCTGTGTATGTTGTAAAACAGTGAATTGCTCTACCAGGAAGACTTCATTGATGTCTAAATGTAAAATATCCATTTTCTAACCTGCTTATCTGGTTTAACTTTGTGGACGGCCAGTGCCTGTCCTGGAGGCCATGGGTACAATCCTGGATGGGACGCAACTAATCGGGCACATTTATACACACAGTGGACCAGTTTTTCTCTGGAAACCTTCCACTGTGAAAGGAGTTCAAAAGAGGGGAGGCCCATGGCAAGTGCTGATGACCCTGGTGGTCTGGTTTTCATACCGAATCCATGCCAACTTCAGAATGCAGAGGGTCTCATCCCAGGTATACAAGTTGCGTATCTTCTTCAGATCATCTGTGGATGAGCCCTGCTTTCTTCTTCTTCTTTCAGCTGCTCACGTCAGAGGTCGTCACAGCAAATCATCTTCTTCCATATCTTTCTGTCCTCTACATCTTGTTCTGTTACACCATCACCTGCATGTCCTCTCTCAGCACATCCATAAACCTTCTCTTAGGCCTTCCTCTTTTCCTCTTCCCTGGCAGTTCTATCCTTAACATCCTTCTCCCAATATACCCAGCATCTCTCCTCTGCACATGTCCAAACCAATGCAATCTCACCTCTCTGACTTTGTCTCCCAACCGTCCAACTTGAGCTGACCCTCTAATGTCCTCATTTCTAATCCTCTCCATCCTTGTCACACCCAAGGTGACTTACAACAAATTGTTTATGATACAATTGGTTCCATTTCTTTTGGTTTGCCAGTTGGAGCACAGGGAGGTCAAATGACTTGCTCATAGTCACACGGTGGCAGTAGCAGGATTTGAACCCCAGGCTTTGAAGTCCAAAGCCTTAACCACTACACTACACTGCCTGCCTGCTTTGCCATGGGACCCTAGTGTTTAAATCTCATACAGCTCTGCCCAATTAGGTGGGATGGAGTTTCTTACAAAGACGTACTGTTGGTTATAAATTTGCTTTCATTCAAATGTAACTGGCTAAACAAATGGTGTGTCTGTGCTGACACCGTGGCTGTTGGTATGACCAGTCTGGGCTTTAGGCATCCTATATTCATTCTGTTTTGTTTTTGAACTCTTTTTTTATACATTTTTGCAGTTTTTAACCATTTTTATCATTGTATCTTTGTTTCTTATGGGTGAGATCCCCAAACAGCCTGTCAGGCTGTGACAACTCTAGAGGGCATAGCAGCCACTCAACCCGACACAGACAGATGCTAGAGGCACACTTACAAAAGTTCATGCTCTTTATTTTCTTTTCAGCACAGCACACAGTGCACAAAGCCCCACAAATAGCTCACAATTACTCACTCCTTTTTCCTTTCCTTCATCACTGCCGCCTCCACTTCTCTCTCGCGAGCTCTGTCCTCTGCCACCCGACTCTGGCTCTCTGAATGGAATGAGACGGCCCCTTTTATAATGCACCTGGATGTACTCCAGGTGCTCCCTGATGACCCTCCTGCAGCACTTCGTGGCAGAAGTGCTGCATGGGCACCCGGAACCATCCAGGTGCCCCCTGGCGGTGGCCACAGACCCCCACAGGTGTTGAGCTTCCAAGCTCCATGGCCCCCATGCAATCCAAGGGGGCTGCCCTCTTGCGTCCCAGGGAAGGAATTGCCCCTCTCCCGGTCCCCTGCTTCTCCAGGCCTCCCGGTGGGGCAAGGGCCCCGGCTGTCTAACACGCATGCCCAGACCCAGGGGTCCAAAGATCAGGGTGACCCTTCATTCAAATGAAATCAACTGAGTCTCAGAAGCTGAACTGAGGTACAGTTCATTTGAAATCGCACTCTCATATGGCTGCTGAGAGTGAACTGACTAATAACTTGAACTTTGATGATACTGTTAATGAATCTGACAGGAGAAAAGTAAGGCAGAAGGAGGCAGGACAATTAATTATTATTCTGTAATTATTTTTTGAGTTACAATTATTGATGAGCAAAATAGGTAGGTTTAAATTTGCATGCTGTTTCACAAAACAGACAGTAAAATTTTGTTTGGCAAGAAACTCACTGAAGAGTTTTTTTTGGGTATAAGGTTTTTTTTAGATAGACAGATAAATAATACTTTATTTGTCTCCAAGGGGAAATTAAAACTTTAGAGAAGCTGGAAATAAGAAATAGGCTCACTCTCACTTCTGTGTTCACCTGTGCAAAGCATGTAAACTGTACCACAATTGTAAAATCAGTTCTATTTATTCTTTTCATTCACATCACCCCAAAGAAGTGCAGTGCATTTTTAAAATCCCTGACAACACAATGGCACTGAAGAAGAAAGCCTAGAGCAGACTGTACATCTTGAGTAGACTTGTGTCCTTTGACTTATGCAGTAAGCCATTGGAAATGTTCCACCAATCCATAGCAGCCAGCGTCTTGTTGTACACTGTGGTCTCGCTATGGGGAAGCAAGCTGAGTTCAAAAGATGCTTATAGAAAAAAGAACAGAGGCAAAATTGGATACCATCATGAAAAATTCCCTCCATCCCCTCCAAGAGGTGCTGTCTTGGAGCACTTTTAGCCACAGGCTCATTCCTCCACAGTCTCTGGAGGTCTCTTCTTCCTGCTGCTATCAGGCAATTCAATGCTTCCTTCCAAAGTCTCAAACTAAATAACTGTACTCTTTAAGTTCATTTTGCCCTTCCTTTCAAAGATCCCAGGGCACAGTGGGGAAAGGATCCTTCACTTAACATTTCAGAAAATGAGTGGAAGGCATCCACACCCGTAATACACTCCAACTCCATATGCACAAAGCACTCAATTATTCAATTTAAAATTTTCTATCGAGCGCATTTATCTCAATTAAAACTATCCAAACTGTTTCCAGGGCAAGATTCAACCTGTGAACGTTGCAATTGAGCTCCAGCCTTACTGAGCAACATGTTTTGAGTGGGCACCAAATTAAGATCATTTCGGACAAAAATCTTTGAATGCTTTTCAGACAGCCTTGGTGTCACAATCACTCCTAACCCATTAACAGCTGTGTTTGGTGGGCTCACAAAAATAAATTTGGAGAAGGACAAACAAATTGTAATTGCCTTTACTACACTATTAGCACATAGACTTATCCTGCTCAATTGGAAGAATCCCAACCCACCAATTTTAAGTCAGTGGGTAACTGATGTTATATACTATCTGAAATTGGAAAAAATGTAATTCTCACTCAGATGATCTGTTCAAAACTCTTTTAAAATATGGCAGGATATAATCAATAACATTTTAGAATGATCTCCTGTATCAGGGAAAAAGATACTCTTTCTTCCTTGCTGTTTCGAAGATTTGCGTTGTTGGCTGGCTCTCCTCTCTTTCTTTCGGGTGGGAGTTGAATTTTGGTTTTGTTAAGTTTGATTGGATTGTATGGATTGTTATCTGCTTTTAATTAAAATTAATAAAAATAAAAAAGTAAAAAAGATAATTTTGCCAAGTCTGCACAATACATATTTAATGACTGATTGTATTTGTTTTTTATGTTTCTGCGGCTATATTCATCTAAATTCCCCTTAGGTTTAATGAAGTGTATCTAATGTAATTTTTGTAAGATTTTCACATGAACATACACTAAACTAAAATGTACCATTGTGCCCCACACTGTGACCACTTTATCCTAGTTGAGGATATGCACACTTCTAGCAATTTTGTTTTTTTTTCAACAGTGATCTTTATGTAGATTGAATTTGTCATTATTTCCTATATAAGATGGAGGCACACAGCTTCTGGTATTCATGTATCGGATCTCTTTATAAATGATCTTTTTCTTTCTCTCTAGCAGTAGTGAAAGCTAAAATGTACTTCTGAGAAGATTCTAGTGTTAGGTTTTGTTTGACAAAATGTGTTGAGATATAAATTCTGGTTTGTGCCTTCGGTTTTGTTTACTCAGTTCTTGTTTGCTTCTCTTCATGAGTCAGTGTATTCAACTACCTCGAAGAGAGACTGTTTAATTTTTATGAAAAGGACCAAGTCATATGCAAAGGGTGATTAAATTAGCTGAGGTCAAAATTGAGTGTCTGCAGTTCTAACAAAAAAAGCCAAAATGAGAACAAAATCAAAGGTCAGGCACAAAAGTGAAGATTAGAGAACTGGGAAGTAAAAAAAAAAAGTCTTGATAGTCTCAAAAGAAGCTAGGCTTTTTATCCACACACTAGGATACAGAACAGCCATCGAGACAACCTTTTAACCTTTCACCAATTGAGCCACTCGAGCTCATGACCCTAGAGGTCACACCTGTAGCAAACAGGATCCACATTATGCTACATTATGATAACCAAATCCAAAATATGGCAACACCCAAGGAAAAAACAAGGTGGCATTGCGGCAGATAAATTGTAAGTTCCTCAAATAAGCATTTAACCTCAAATCTGCCTTCAGAATCAGAATCCCTGAGACATACAATTAGCCAGAGTTCATTCGGGACAAAGAATAAAAAAGTTGATTGAAAAATACCAATCATAACGTGGTCTCCAATCAGCTCCAATGAAAATCTGGTGAAGAGCAACTAGGATGATCCCAGGACTGAGAGGTAGGAGCTGGGAGGAGAGACTGAAGGAGTTGAACTTTGTCAGTTGACACATGATTATTTAGTGTTTTAAAATTATGAAAGGAATTACTACAGTGGACCCCAGATATTACTTTAAAATAAGCACATGGGGACAAAGTTGGATGTTTGTTAAGGTTAAATTCTGCACAAACGTTAGGAAGTTTTGCTTCACACAGAGAACCACAGACCAAGGCATAAGTGACCATGTAATGTGGTAGAAAGTAGGACTATGAAGACTTGATGTTAGTAATGGAGAAATCAGGTGGATAGGACTACCGTTAGTTGTGCTGAATGGCCTGTTCTCATTGAAGTGTTTCTAATGTTCTATTCTGCCTCCATGCCTGTTAATAGATTCTGATTTCAGCCATACCTTCTGTTATTTCATTTCCTTGTTACAACTTTCCTTTTGCTTCTGTCTGATCTCATTCTTGCCCCAAGGTGTCTTCTCAGGTTCATTCCGGTCATGAAGGCTTGTCCAAAGCAGTGCAAAGTGGTATGGTGTCTTGATGTAACCTTTGAAATGAAAACTGTCAACATTGTCATCACATGTAACCTTATAAGCTGTTCTGAAGCCCTGTGAGATCAAGCTGAAGCCACCTACATTTATGTAAGTCACACTGAAGCAGCCAAGCCAGTCGGCCCTTCAGCCACTTCACTCCAAGTACATGAGGCCACACTGGGAGTTGACCTGTAAGAAATTATGTGGTTTCATCTGCCTGTCCCTGTCCTTGTCTGGATTGTTCTGGAAGATTACTTTACACAGTAGACTCTACAGTGATCAGTCCCTCTCAGTCCACATTGACATGCGGAGGACTTTTTTTATTCAAACTGTGAGCGTAATCTGCTGTGTCAGGTCCCTGCTGACCTTCCCCTTGTACTCTAATACCGAAATTTCATCATTAACCTGACCATTCCTAAACAATTTTGACACAGAGTTATTATAAAAATAAAACCACAGAAATGTCATTAAAATAAGAGGCATTTATTTATTTGGCAGAGGTTGAGATCCCTTACTTCTACTCACTAAGGGACTTTCTGGACCAGTTCATAACTGTACTTATTATGTAAGTGTTTATAATTACAAACATAAATATTATTTATTTGGCAGATGCCAAGATACTGCACTGTTAGACACTGTCGTGCTTCGTGTTACTCATTGACAGAGGGCCCTTCTGGCTCTCTTTCCTTCCCAAATGAGCTGAAAGTACTCGTCTAAGAGTTTTTAATGAAGCCATATCTCCGCACATTTATTTTGTCAGCCTGTTCTCGCCGCTCTCATTTGGCTGGGAGGCTGTATTGATATTTAACTGTCTTTCTCTGTCTTGTATCATATGATGTTCTTATGTTACTTTGTAATAATTTGCACATGTCTCCAGGGCTGCGATCCAACGCCGTCATGAATGGAGTTTTTGTTCGCCATGGGTCCTTCATGCAGATACACGATTCTGCTAAACAATGCCGTCAAGACGTTCACAAGAATTCATGGCCAATACCCCCAAGATCCCACTCGATCACCCCACCAGGCCCCAGACTTAATTTCACACATAATCAAGGAAAAGAGGTGGCAAGTTTCCTGCCAGACTCTCCCACACTGCTTTAAAATTCAGGGTGTGGGTTTTCTTTCCTGCCTGCCATGTCTGTGATTGATTTTTCTCTCAAGGTGTGCCAATCAAAAATAAACGTACACTGTTTTAACAAAGAAAAAAATTGAGGGGTAGTTCACTCATACATCATCTCTGAATCTTGGGTTCAAATCCTGCCCCAGGTCCACTTTGTGTGGGCTTTCTCTTATTAAAGTAAAGCACTTTGGAAAAAAAGTGTGTAAATAAAATGCATTAGTAATATAAAGTGCTCTGAGCATGGGAAAGGTGCTGTATAAATAAAATGTATTATTCATATAAATTGCTTTGAGCATGGGAAGGGTGCTATATACAGTAAATAAAATGTATGATTAATATAACATGCTTAGAGCATGGGAAAGATGGTAATCGTACAAAAATATTTTTTATTCTGTGGGCTCATCAGCTTCCTCCCACATTAAAAGATCTACGTCATGAATTTTGATTGAATTGACACTTCCCTCCATGTTAATTTTATGGAGTTGGTCGTAATGGATGTTTTGCATTTCCCTAAAAAGAAGCAAATCAGCTCGAGATGAGCCACAGTCAGCTTGTTCGGACAGTTCATTTTATAAGTGTCTCAGCTGAAAGTGTGTAGGTATTGTCCTCACAGGCGGCGCAGTGGTAGTGCTGCTGCAGCAAGGAGACTGTGGAAGATTGTGGGTTCGCTTACCGGTTCCTCCCTGTGTGGATAGCGCTTTGAGTACTGAGAAAAGCGCTATATAAATGTACTGAATTATTATTATGAGTTCTCTTCAGCAGACTGGTGTCCATTCTGGTGTTTTGTTCCCACATTATTCCCTGTACTGTATGGGTTGACTTCATAAATGGAGTAAGCAGGTTCATAAGAGGACTGGATGGCTGGAGATAACAGAGCTACCCCTCTGCGCCTGTTATGGTACCGAGGCTTGGGGTGGTGTTCATTATGGAAATGCACTATAAAACAATGGCCATTTGTATTTCAGAGTCTTTCACACACCCAGAATGACCCCCTCAAACACACCTCCTACAAAGTGACAAATTCATTTGGACCGTCGGTGGACACTGCTACTCACCTGCAGGGTGGTGCCTTTGATTTTTCACAATTCTTTGGTGGAAGCCACAGATTTTGGTGATTTGGCTCAGCCCTCATGGGATTCCCCTTAAGAACAGTCCAAGTTTACATCTACTCTTAAGCCAAGCTAACCGAGCACACAAAAGGACCTCTTTAACTGGAATCAGACATGTAGCTTGCGGTCTTGTGCATGAACTAGTTCAAAAGAGCGCGTCCATTGAACAAGCTCATTTGTCTAAGAATGATAAACTTAACGTAACGTGTTTGCAAGTGAAGAACTTGAATGTGAGCTAGTTCAGTTTATTGTGACATTCTGGATGTGGTTTAGGTCCAGATTAAACGTTTTGCTTTACCCTGTAATGTAGGAGTGGAACCAAATCCGAATACGGTATTCAGATAAGCACAAATAGTGGATTTTTACGAATATTTATTTCATATGAATTTTTTGCCATGTATTGGTATTTAGAAAAAATAACATAAAATCACTGTCTGCGTCTGCCTGCTTGTTCTTAAGCTGCACCCCCACTAACACGAGCACGCGGTGAAGATCTGCTTTTGCCTTTATGAAAACATTGTACTTCACGAGGCCACTTTATATTTTTCCCTGTTGGATATGCAATATGTGACGCACATTTTGACTGGCAGCATAATAAGTTAGTTCACCTACACGCTGGTTCCACTGTCACCATTTGTGTCACACGGTTGGAAATGGAGCAGTAATTTATATGTATACTTGCATCTATTTAATTTCTTTTTTGACCAGGAGGATATTAGCGTATATGGTTAAACGTGTTTGTTGCTGGGTATAACTCAATAAAGTGTATTTAAATAAAAAAGTCTTATTGTATTTTATTCAAGAACACCGTAATCTTTATATATAATATGCTACTGTGGCTGTTCGTTTGTCTGTCCAGGATTTTAAATCACTTGTAGCTCGCAAACTGTTTGACCTATTGACCTGAAATTTGGTACAAATATACTACGTGACGTCGACTATCCACTTTCGGCATGATGATTGACTTACGAGGTTATTCCCCTTTTTATTTTATTTTTAGTTTATTGTAGAATCAACTCTTGGCAGCAGTGTTCATAAGGGCGCCGTTCTCTTTCCCTAACACCTTCGCCGTCACTTCCCCTACCTCTTCATATCTTAAATCATTCTTGAGGCAGATTGAAGTCTTAAGTGCCAGCTTAAATGAAAAATTAAGGAAAACGTACTAAGTAATTGCAACACAAACACTGACTTAATCAGTTTTAACGTGAAAAGATGCCGATGAAACAAGAGAAGAAGTGGGCCGCTAGGGTGGAAAAAGGAGAGCTGCACAGGAAGCAGCAAACGCATCAACCTCTGAGCAAACGAATGAGTCTAAAAACTAGGAATGCTCAGGTCAAGTGTATTCACTGTACATTCTCGTGCAATGCTCCATTACTGGTAGCCTAATATAAGGCATGCAAAATTGAAAAAAGTAAACTCATGGGTCATTTATTCTCACTCCTTAAAAAATACAAAATGAACTGAACATGAACTAGTTGAAATGGTGAACAATGAACATGAATTTATTCATTTTAATCTCTGTGAACTGAACTTTCAGCTAGTTCTTGTGAAGTGTGAACTTGCACAGCACTGGCAGCTTGAGATGCAGGTGATGTTAAGTTACTGTTTGTTTCTCTTAATATGGTTCTCATTTTTACAGAATAGAGTGAAATCCTAACAAGAATGTATTAAAATATGTAACACCATTTATATGGCAAATCAACACTGGTGAACAAACGTCTTCTTTGGTACCATACGTTTCACCCTTCTAGGCAATTGGTGAACACATTAGATGTTTTTACCCAGCGCAGGAACTTTGTTTTTAGTTCTTGTATAATGTAGGCCCTGGGCCACTTTTGTGTGTTGCAAAATAAGGGCAGCAGAGATTTGTGTAAAAAGGCAATCCAAGGCAAACAACTCCAAATCTACAATCTAATTGAAAAGCCCATATCCCATGAGCAAAATCCAACAAACCAGAAAAATCTGATAAACACAACATTCACAAGAAAGATCTCTACTTTGCAACCTTCAACAGCATGCTCCTGGGACCTCAACATAAAGGCTAAGGGTGGTCTTACACTTAGGGCTGGTGCTAGGCTAAGGCCGAATAGGCACTGGCCTATGGGCACCATGACTTGTGGGTAGCCAAGGTATATCCAAGATCAAGGAACTTCAATCAAATATCAGTGAATTATATCCCGCAACTTTAAAATCACATACAAATATGAGCATGCTTTGATGTGGCCTCCATGGGGACCCCACCCAACTCTATGATCTCACAATACAAACATGTATCAGATGTGTATGTGGCGTGACTTCAACAAGGGAACTCATTGCTCTTCAATATCAAGTAATGCAAACATCAGTGCCATGGAGCACTATAAACATCAGAGTTGGCTCTGCCCACAGTACTTATGTCATGGTGACCCTGCCTCTTAGGGCTCCGCCCATAAAACACAAGGTATAGATCCAAATTTAAATACATAACACATTAATAATAAATAAATAAAACAATATTAACAAAAACCTATATTAACAGGGTGAACACACACACACACAGCGATCACGCACACTAGGATCAATTTAGCATTGCCAATCCTCCTAACCTACATGTCTTTCGACTGTGTGAGGAAACCCACAAGAACACATGCAAACTCAGGACCCAGGATGTAAACCTTGTGAGGCAGCAGCACTACCGCTGCACTGGTATTCAGCCCAGAAACAAAAACATGAAAAGTAATAATTCATAAACTACAAAAACAACAATAAAGCAGAATATAAACTTAAGTAAGGGAGTAAAATCAATCAGAGACATGACAGGCCTTTATTTTTTTGCTTTTATCACAGCAACCATGCAGTAGTTGTGAGTGCTGAAGTGTACAGCATGTTCTCCTGTTTTGTGTTTGGCACAAAATAGCTAAGCTGTAAAAAGATGCCTCGCATGACTTCCTCTACCTAAGTTATGTTATGAATTTAGTTATTTTTTTAATTTTTTTTTTTATTTGGTTAACACATTTTCTGTATATGCTGACATGATGAAGCAGTTAGATTTGTACTGCTCTTTTGTTTTGCATGACTTTATTGTCATCTTGCTTCTGGTATTAAATATGGAGACGACTGGTGTGTCGACATCCTTCATTAGCAGTAGTTCGTTTCCTAAAGAAGTAGGCCTAGTGTCAGGTTCCTTTAGTTTTGACCCTTTTGATCCTTCTTTGATTTTTGTGTTGCTTTACCCTTTAACGTTTTAACACATTGATCCTCTTTTTGACTTTCTGGCATTCAGCCCTAGCATTGCACTGATTTTGCTGCTTCTCTTATGCAATTATCTCCAAGTCATTCTTTTTCAAGACCCTTACAATAATCCTAAAAGGCTATATGCCGTGCCCATAACTACCCCACTGCTGTTGTCAGTCTTTTGTATGTGGTACCAATATACCAATATAGTTCAAACCAGTGATGTTTAGTGTCTACTATTAGGTCATTATTGTGTTCAATGTCTCAGATCATTTTTTTCTGAATGAGAGATAAAGCAAAAGTGATAGAGGCCCACCAACAAGGGGAGACCAAAGGAACCAGGAGAATACTGGTATAGAATGAAAGCCTCGGTTTCAAAGGTGTCTTCATTTGAAAGTATATGGTGGTCACTGTGTCCTCAGAAGAGCTGGCTATGGGTCTGTCTTGGGTTATGTATGTGCATTTGGCTCCACTTTGTGTAACCTAATAGTCCAGTGTAGAACATGGACCTCATCATCATAACCAGGTTAAAACAAGGCAGGTGTCAAAATGGCTGAGTATGACCCACAATGAGAACAAGCTGTACTAGTTCCACCTAGGAGCCTTTCCATGGCTAACCAAGTCTAAAGGATATCTCTGGTCACATACTAAAACTGGAAGTTGGGGAGTGCCATTCAATTCCACGTTTAGGTTTTTGCAGAGTCATCATTTTAATAGATACCCTGTTTGCATTTAAGAAGAAAGAAATTACAATTGAATCAAATTTTTAAAAAATGATTAATATACTTATAAGGATATTCTGAAAGAAAAATAAGAGTGTTTCAAAGATATACAGTACATTTTAAAAATATTAATTCTCCCGGATAAAGAGAGGTTGAGTGATAAGCACTTATCAACATCTTGTTTGATGCTTTTTAGCATATTATAGAATTTACAGTAAATCTGTATAGATCAATATCAGTTGTAAGCATAACTCCTAAGTATTTACACTGTTCTAAAACAGTCAACTGAAAGTGAAATAATCCAGGGAAGCTCACTAGGAAAATTACATTGTTGTTGAAAGGTAATATGAGAGTTTGATTTCATAAAGAAGAATGCCTTGTCATCAGCACTGAGAGGTACTTTTTGTTCAAGTCTTTCCTTTATGATCCTTTTAATTTATAACTGTTTCTGGAGAGGTTCAAGAGCAATTGCCTGTTTCTGTATGATAGTATTCAATTGTCAGAATTTGCATTGATTGCACAAACAGTGGCTTCAGGGATAGAATATTATATTTGAATTTGTATAGAAAGGTAAAAAAATGTTCCCTTACAACTCTATCAAGAGCTTGTTTTTTGCTTACAAGAATAACAAGACCTCTTAAACCTAAGATATTGTAGAGTTTGTATTAATCCATTATCATTTAAGGTTTGGCAGTAGATGTCTGCCTTTAATACATGCAGTTTGACCTCGTAATATTCTAGAAGGGAGCTCTTTTCCTTTTCTTTTAGCAAAAAACATTGCAAGGATCTTAAACTTGGTATTTAGCAGTAAGATTGGTCTGTAGCATTGTTTCTTCATCTTTTTTTCCCTACATTCTAATCTTACCATTCCTAGTGTCTTTGAACCCCAGTCAGTAATGACTCTCAGATTATTGGGGACGTTTGAGGCTCCCACTTGAAGAAACTGTAAGAGATCCCTTCCCATTCAAAACAATAGTGTGTCACAACCGTTTAAGAATCTAAGGCTAGTAGTGTGGAATCACAGCTCTACAGAAGCTGATCGGAAAGAGTATTATCAGTATACAACATCTAGCACATGCTGCCTCAGCCATGCTGTCTATTTGAACTGCTTCCATACCACAAATGCTTCAGAGCCTTTCCTGTACAGACCTTGCGGTTCAGAAATAGTTTCATCCCTAGAACTATAAACGCATTCAATCAGTCCATTAAGTGCTCCTTGTAGAACTGTTTGTACTTATAAGTAAAATTACCTCACTGTAAACTTGCGATACAGTTATAATATTGCACAACCTGAGCCACTTTAGCGTGCATTTACATATGATGACGATTTCATTTTAAGATGAAATGCAGCAAAATATTTATTACATTATACAGATAAAATGTTAACATCATTTAAATAATCTATATTGTTGATAATTAAACATGTGAGGACACAGTTCCGCAGCACTAGCGACAAGTTGGTGCCCATTCAGGGATTGTTCCTGCCTCATGCTGTATTCTTGCTGGGGATGGCATGGCACTGGAAGGACAGAATAATTAAACATGTACTATGAAGATATTTCAGTGTTCCTTAAAAGTTCTGAAGAATCGGTGCTTTAAGCTTACAGATGACTCAACATCTATTAAAGAGATGATTGTGTGGCGATTGGGTACTTGGAGAAAGAAAAGGAAGAACAGGAATAGGAGGTTAGTAGCAGGCTATCCATGCCAGATAATTGTGCTTGGGCTTATAATGGGCACAAAAATATCCAAATGCCCACAGTATAAAAAAATTTGTATGGAATGGTCCCTAGAGTACTTCCATCTATATTGTACTTTATCTCAAAAATTACTTCTGCAAACATTTTGCAAATCAATAATGCATTGTCTCATGACTACATAGAGAAGACTGCAAAAATTCCATTTTAATTAAACAATTTTAAGCAGTTATTGCTGGACAGAGATCAAACTGTTTATGAAGAATACAGAGATGAGTACTGGACCAAACTGGTCAAAAAACAATAGGCCTGTAACAAGAAACAAGATGCAACTTTTTTGAAGAAGATATTACCATTTTTATTGGAAACATTTACAAACACCAAACATTTACAGACACCATGTTAAATTAAACTTTTCTTGATGTTTTGCATATCATAAAATCACAACTCAGTAGAGGATTTTCAACCTCATCAACAAACCTCTGTTTACATGGAAGTTAAAGGAGAAAGGAGAAAAACCTTTGATATTCAAATATTTACTAAAGAATTAAAAATAAAGCCGTATCAAAATTGGCATGAAATTAGGTTCACCACTAAGGCATTCCTAAAAGCAAACAATTTCAGTAATCAACAAACCAAGAAGCATTACCTTAAACACAGCACAGAAGTTTAAAGGCAGGAAATCTACGAACAACAATAACAAGTAGAATGCAAGAAAACAAAAGAAACAATGCTGAAGCTCACGTAAAAACTTCAGCTTCACATTTAACACCTGCTAGAACAATCCCAAAGCTACATCATTAGGTGGCATCACCTCCTTGGGCTCTACATAAAAGAAACAGGGCTGATAACAAAAAAAAATGTCCTAAAAACTTAACTAATACAAAATTGAAAATGATAATAATACCACATTTACCACATAACATAGTACCACATAACACCATATATATTCCATTTTCTAAACTCACCCAGAAAGCAGTGGAGAAGGTGTCAGCCCATCATATGGTGAACACAAATACGCATCAGGGCCAAGTTAGCATCACCAATCCACCTACCCCGCATATCATTGAACTGTTGGAAGAAATTAGAGCAAACTCTGAAGACAGATGGAGAACATACAAGCTTCACACGTTATGCATTAACACTAGAGTCCCAGAAGCCTACGAAAAAACTCAGAATGTCGGGCCACCTTAAATTCCCTTGCACCTCCTCATCAGCATCTTTTGTTTTGCAAATGTGTCAATCAGCACCAGCAGCAACAGCCTACTATCACATCCCCCATCCACACACCTTTAGTCGTACACAAAGTTGTCCCAGCTCAAGTCTGTTTATCTGGGTGTGAGATACCTTGCATTGTATAGGGTAAATAGAGATCTTCTTGGAGATCCTCTGCCATTCTTCTCTGTATATCCTCTCAAGCTTTGTCAGGTTGGAAGGAGAGCACTGGTGGACAGCTATTTTCAGATCATTCCAGAAATGTTCAAATTAGGTTCAAGTGTGGGAACTTCTGGCTGGGGTACTAAGAGATATTCACAGAGTTGTCCACAAATGTTTTGGTTTGTCCTTTTTAGAAGGTGAATCTTCACCCCAAGCTGATTTCCAGAGCACTCTGGAACAGATTTTCATGAAGGATTTTGCTGTACTTGACTTAGCTCTGCTTTACCTCAACTCTGACTAGTCTCCCAGTCCCTAACCCTTAAAAACAACTCCACAGCAAGACTCTGCCATCACCATACATCACTGTTTGAATGGTATTACACAGGTGACAAGTGGTGCCTGGTTTCCTCAAGATATGACATTTAGAAATGAAGCCAAACAGTTTAGTCTTGTTTTGTTTCATCAGAACAGAGAATCTCACTTTCTCATAGTCTGAAAGTCTTTTAGGTGTCTTTTTACAAACTCCAAGCAGGCTTTCATGTGTCATCCAGTCGTTCTTCCATAAAGCTCAGATTAGTAGAGTGTTGTAATGGTGGTTTACCTTTTAGAAGTTTCTCCCAAATGAGTTTAAATGGATTACACTTAAAGGAAAACAACAAAAAACAACAATAAAATTTGTGAGCACATGCTAATCCATGACATCACCAGTTTTTCAAGCTTCCCACATAATTTACGTACAGCTTCAGCTCAAACACTAAGGCTATCATTTTTGTGTAAAACCTGAAAATGACTGATGTAATTATTACATATTAGAAGTTAATTATCACTATGTTCAGATGAAGCTAAATGTAAATGATTTGGATAAGAATAACAATAAAAGGCTTCTTAAGTTTGCAGTTGATGCAGAGCAAGGTGGATTTCCAGATAATCTAAATCTAGACACCATTGAATAATTAAAGAGGGATGTCGTAAAGGTTTGAGCGGATTTGTGGAAGGTGAAATTTAATGTAAGAAAGTGTAAAGTATTACACTTAGTAAGTGAAAATGTTAGGTTTGAATACACAATGGGAGGTCTGAAAATCGAGAGTACACCTTATGAGAAGGATTTAGGAGTTGCAGTGAACTTGACAGTATCAACTGCCAGACAGTGTTCTGAAGCCATTAAGAAGGCTAACAGAATATTAAGTTATATAGATAGCATGGCTTGTAGAGTACAAGTCCAAGGAAGTTCTGCTCAAGCTTTATAACACACTGGTGAGGCCTCATCTGGAGTACTGTGTGCAGTTTTGGCCTCCAGGCTACAAAAAGGACATAGCAGTGTTAGAAAAAGTCCAGACAAGAGCAACTAGTCTCATACCAGAGCTATGGGGGATGAGTTAGAGGAAAGATTAAACGAGCTGAGCCTTTTCAGTTTAAACAAAAGAGGATTAAGAGGAGACATGATTGAAGTGTTTAAAATTATGAAGGGAATTAGTACAGTGGATCAAGACTGTGACTTTAAAATGAGTTCATCAAGAACAAGAGGACACAGTACTTGGTAAGGGTTAATTTCACACATACTTTAGGAAGTCTTTCTTTACACAGGGAGCAATAGATGCATGGAATAAATTACCGAGTAGTTTGATAGACAGCAGAACTTTAGGGACCTTCAAAACTAGATTTGATGTTGTTTTGGAAGACTTAAGTGGATAGGATTGGCAAACGTTGTTGGGCTGAATGGTCTGTTCTCTTCTACATCTTTCTAACATTCTAATGTTGAGATTATTTTCTTTTTGGACTTATAAATTCACTAATTGATTCATTCATCTTTTCCATATCCACTTATTAAATATAAGGTTGTGAAAGGATAGTACCGAGAAACAGGAGCACCCAAAGGAAAATCGGTACAGACAAAGGAAGAATGTGCAACTCCCAGTCAGACAGTGAGAAGGCTGGGATTTGAACCCAGGAACAGTGAATCAGCAGTGCTGTACATGCTGACATACCGAATGGATTGCCAATTCTTCTCCTAATCAAAACTAAAAATAAAGCTAAATATATTTGAACTTTTGTAATGAAGAGCTAATGTAATCTTTAGTTAGAACACCTTGCAATAATAAATGCACTTTTTTTATTCATTGTAATAAACTGACGTAATTTTAGTGTGAGTAAGGGAAGAATTTACACACGATTGAATAACTTTTCTCAAAGGTTTTATTTTGATTTGTTACATACAAATCTGTAAATATTTTTACAAATTTCTGTAATTTTTGTATAACGTCAACGTTCCAATAACTCGTTCTCAACATGAGGTAATAATAGCAACCATGTGCAGCACGTAATCGATATTTTCAAGTCCATCAGAGGCCAAAATATTGTACCTTTTAAAATTTGCTCTTAATTAAAAAAAGTGCTGTTGGTAAACACTCCTTTCATTAAGCAGGTATGAGTTCACTTTGGTCCAATTAGAGAAAAATGTTGGAGAAACTCTTGGAGGAAAATCTTGGCCCACGCAGGTCGGGAGCCATCCTGAAACAACAGCCTAAACATGGAGTCTGAGCCAATTTATTTTGATTTTGAGGGCAGTAGGAAACAAAATATAATAAATCAAGATCATTATTGAAATGTACTTTGACTGATGACTTCTGGAAATAATTTGTTTTGTATTTTTAATTCACCCTCTTCATTTGAGGTTAGGCATTGTGGCATTACCAAATGACATTCTGTTTAAAATTACTGCCAGTAAAGCAATACAAATACATTGTGGAATTCCCGAATGGACTACTTTCAGCAGCTGTTACTGTATGTTGAAAATGCAAATTTTCACAATAAATGTAATGGGTTTGTATTCAGGAAGCCCACACCATGTGAGAATATTGGCTTGTGTACTACAGTACAATTATTTTTTCAGCACATCTAACAAGGCTATTTTACAAAAAAACTGTTTTACATGTCAGAATAATGATACAAAATAGCATTCACAAGCCTGCTTCATCCAGTTCAGGGTTGCAGTGGGCTGGAGCCTAACCTGTAAACACAGGGCACAACAGCCCAGTCCATTGCCAGTCACGCAGGGTTGCAATTTAATGGACGTCTTTGGGAATGGGGAAGGAAAAAATGTCTGGGGTTGCATATCAACCCCACAGGGACAGTAACTAGGTACAAGATTTGAACCCTGGGCACTTGAGCTATGAGGCAGCAGTGATAAGTACCTGCACACCTACTTCAGAATAATTTAAAATAACCTAAAAAGTGAGTGAAACTTTAGGTGACAGTCTAGAGTTATTAGCTAAGAAAATTATTGACAAACTTCTGGTGCCCTTAGCAATTAGCTTAGATGTATTATTTAAAAAAAACACTCTGTGACCACATAACCATACATGCATCCATCTCTGTAAATAGGAGACACCGTTATTGTGAAAGTAATTGCCTTTCACTTGGGCTAACAGAGTCCTGGGCTCCTATCATTCCTCCTCCAATACTGAGCTGTTGTTACTCCTGATCGGGGAACATCTAGCAGAGCAGAAATTTCACATACTAACTTGTGGCAAAGGTGGAATCCTATGACAGTGCCATGTTTAAAGTCACTGAGCTCTTCAGTACACCCTATTCTATTTGTCGACTTGGTTGGTCATAAGACCCTCTTAACAAGGTTAAATCACTCTGTGGGTATCACTGGTTCAGCCTTGGCTTAGTTTACCTCGTATTTATCTGATAGGAGTTTCTACTTCTGTCTAGACGAGTATACTTTTCTGCCTCTTTGATTTGTGGGCTGCCCCAGGGATCTGTCCTCGGAACTGTCTCAGAACTATATGCTTCCTCCTGCTCAGATGATCTGCAGCAGGGGTGTCCAGCTCCGGTCCTGGTGGGCCACAGTGGCTGCAGGTTTTCATTCTAACCCTTTTCCTAATCAGCGAGCACTTTTCACTGCTAATTAACTCCTTTTCCATTCATTTTAATAGCCCTGTTTTTAAGGATTCAGTCCTCTGAATTGATTTGTTTCTTCATTAAATGGCAGCCAAACAGAAATGAGATGTGAAACGAGCCAACAGATGACCAGCTAAACTGGAACGTCAAACTCCAGCCAATTTCACTTCAACCAGTTTTTTAATCTGAACCCAATTCTTGTTGTTAATTAAAGCCGTTATTGAATCTCGTGACTTATGGCTGCTCTCATTCTACCACAGCAGACTCTTGATTTTCTAATTTTTCTAAGACCGCAATCAAGATGTTTTGGTGACCTGAGCAGACAGACATGACCGAGACCTTCACCTTTCTTTATCTTCAGGTTACCTGGTAATGAGGCAGTCTATTTTGTGTCTCATTATTGTTTGGCGGCTCATTAAGGAAAAAGAAACAACTAAAGGCGGTCTAAGTCACATCAATTAAAACTAAGGCAAAATGAGTTAATTAGCAGCAAAAATGGTTCTCTAATTAAGAAGATGGTTAAAATGAAAACCTGCAGCCACTGCAGCCCACCAGGACCAGAGTTGGACACCCCTGATCTACAGTATTCTTTTAATGGTACCTCCTACCCTTTCTATGCTGACAATATTCAGCTCTGTTGTTCTTTTAGGCCGAAACAATTACAAAAGTTGCCTTCTTTGGTTGACTATCCGAAGGTCATCAATAATTGGCTATAAGCCAGCTACTTAAAGTGAAATGCTCAGAAAACTGAGGTTTTAATTTTTGCCCACTCCCCGATCTGCACACGGTAGTTACTCAAAAACTTTCTTCTCTACCTCTTCTCATGCATCCTTGTGTAATTTAGGAGTAATATTTGATCAGTCTAATCTCCGAGTTTTGATGCTCATGTCAGATGCCTCAGTCACTCATGTTTTTTTGTCATTTAAGAAACTTTTCCAGTCTGATATTTGTTGTTACCAGGGCTGAGATGGAAATGCTTATCCATGCTTTCATCTCATCTCAATTAAAAAAAAAAAATCTTAATTATTGCAATTCGCTCTTTACCTGACTGAGTAAGGCTGGTCTGTCTCATCGCCATACTGTTCAAAATGCAGCTGCCAGGCTTTTAACGCATTTATATTCTCTACATTGAATCCTAGTGAAATTTAGGATCCAACGTAGGATTCAAAGCTCTGCATGGTCAGCCTCACTACACCTCAGCTCAGACATCTGCTCAGTTCGATCTTCTTTCGGTTCCCTGTGCCAGACTAAAGACATGTGGGGGTCGCACAGTCCAGTCCATTGCTCCAAGGTTATGGAACAGTCTTCCATTGACGTTGAGATCAGCAGAATCTCCTGAATTGTTAAAGTGCCAACATACAACACATCTGTTCAGACAGGCATTTGGGCAGCGCTGCCGTCTGTGGGGGACTTTAATTTTGTCCTTGTGTTGTTTGATGTTTTTATACTTAATTTTATCCATCCATCCATCTTTTTCCGCTTATCCGAGGTTGGGTCGCTGGGGCAGCAGCTTGAGCAGAGATGCCCAGACTTCCCTCTCCCCAGCCACTTCTTCCACCTCTTCCAGGGGAATCCCGAGGCATTCCCAGGCCAGCTGGGAGACATAGTCCCTTCAGTGTGTCCTGGGTCTTCCCCGGGGCCTCCTCCCGGTTGGACATGCCCGGAACACCTCACCAGGGAGGCGTCCAGGAGGCATGCTGATCAGATGCCCGAGCCACCTCATCTGACTCCTCTCGATGCTCTACTCTGAGCCCCTCCCGGATGACTGAGTTTCTCACCCTATCTTTAAGGGAAAGCCCAGACACCCTGCGGAGGAAACTCATTTCAGCTGCTTGTATTCACGATCTCATTCTTTTTAATTTAATTCTTTGTTTTATTGTTTAGCATTTTGTGACTTTTGTCTGTAATAGATGCCTTACAAATACATTTTTACTTGCTTACTTACTTTACTTTCCAATGGAGATTGCATGACCGTATACTGTACTGGATTTTATGCACCTGGTAAAAAAGGGGTTTGGCTGAAACCCCTGACCTCCGTCATTTGAAGGGGTCTCCACATATGTTTGGCGATATAATGAAACAGGATAATAACCAGATAAAACTACAATGTTGTTCAAATGAAATCATAAATACAAAACAAGTACAGAAGCAAATTCATGTCAGACTCCTTAGAAAAAACAAGAAATATAACAAATATAGGCAAAAAGTAGAGGAAACATTTTAAAATAAAAAATCTTAATAACACTGTTCATTTGTGTGAACCATCAGCACATGCAAAAATTCATATTTAATTGGGGTCACAGCAAATCAAATTCACAGTATCTGGAGCCTAGCCACTGTAGGAGTTTTGATGATTAATAATCAATAAGACGCCCTTACTAGTAGGATCTGGCGAAAAGAAATTTTACATTTGTTAATTAATTGTCACTTTGGCCTTCAGCAATACCAGTAATTAATCCAGTAATCTGGCAAGGCTCCTGCTTTATTCACCTTACCTTTGATTTTGTAGTAGGGGGAATCCGGCCTTTAGACGTATATAGCAAGGTAACTGAGGCACACTTGTTTTGAGGAACAAAATAAAATATTGTATTAATAAACACAATGATAATAGAAGTATGATAAATGCGTAGATATATTGACATGTAAGTCTGGACACAGACAGACTAGACAGACAAACATACAACATATAGGCTGGCTGTTTACTGGTATTTTGAGTTCTACTTTATCTTACAATGCCAAGTCTTTATACAATACAATACAGTTTATTTTTGTATAGCCCAAAATCACACAGGAAGTGCCGCAATGGGCTTTAACAGGCCCTGCCTCTTGACAGCCCCCCAGCCTTGACTCTCTGAGAAGACAAGGAAAAACTCCCAAAAAAAACCTTGCAGGGAAAAATGGAAGAAACCTTGGGAAAGGCAGTTCAAAGAGAGACCCCTTTCCAGGTAGGTTGGGCGTGCAGTGGGTGTCAAAAGAAGGGGTTCAATACAAGTATACAGAACAGAACAAATCCTTAATACAGCATAATAATAAAAATTTTAGAAGTACAGAGCAGAATTTAACAGTAGATGATATCACATAATAAGATTTGGATATTTTTAGAGTCCTGGAGACCTCATCCATCAAGCTGCCTCTCCATTTGGCCATTCCACGGCTGAAACGTTGCTCAGCCAACCAATCCGATGAAAGGACCCCTCTTTCCCATGATTCCTGTGATCCTCCATCAGGGATGACTTTACCATAGGCAGGCAAACAACTTGGCAGGTGGGCCGTGGCACCAATTGCCACATTTGAGTACCGAGAACAGAAACAGAATAGGTGAGGGTTAGTAACAAATTATAATAATCATGTTACTTATGTTTTAGTGCTAATGATTAACAACAGAGATGCAGTATGTACAGCAGCTCTAGTCAAGATATGCTAAACTGAAGTAGTGAGTCTTCAGCCGGGATTTAAAGGCTGGGACCGAAGGGGCATCTCTTATAGAAGCAGGAAGACCATTCCACAATTTAGGGGCCCTGTAACTAAAAGCTCGACCTACCACTGTTATTTTATTAATCCTTGGAACCATAAGCAGACCGGCATCTTGAGATCTTAATGTGCGCTCAGGTTTGTAAGTCATGATAAGTTCAGACAAGTAAGCCGGACCTTGGCCATTTAATGCTTTATATGTTAAAAGGAGGATTTTGAAATCTGCCCTAAACTTAACCGGGAGCCAGTGTAAGGATTTAAGAACTGGAGTTATGTGTTCATATTTTCTTGTTCTTGTAATAATTCTCGCAGACGCATTTTGGATTAACTGGAGGCTGTATAAAGAACAGTTTGAACAGCCAGTGAACACTGCATTGCAGTAGTCAATCCTACTAGAGATAAATGCATGAATTAATTTCTCAGAATCCTGTTTATTTAGAAAGCGCCTTAATTTCCTAACATTTTTAAGATGGAAGAAACATGTTTTGGACAACTTTGTAATATGTGCTTTAAATGACATGCTAGAATCAAAGATAACTCCTAGATTGCGGGCTGATTCAGTTAAATTAATTGGGATTCCAACTGAGTAAAATGACAACAAAATATTGCTGTGATCAGCGTCATTCTCTCCAACAATTAACATCTCTGTTTTATCTGTATTTAAAGACAAGTAGTTCTCATTCATCCACTCCTTTAATTCACTAACACAATTAATTAAAGACAACATCGGAGAAACTTCATTTGATTTAAATGAAAGGTATAACTGGGTGTCATCTGCATACGAGTGAAAATTAACATTATGTTTCCTAATGAGAGATCCCAATGGAAGCATGTAAAGTGAAAACAGTAAAGGTCCCAGTACTGAGCCCTGCGGGACACCATATTGAACTTCTGTGTGTAATGAAGGAGTACTGTCAGCACATTTCTGTACATATTGGAATCGATTTGATAAATAAGAACTGAACAAAGCGAGCACGGGGGCTGTAAGCCCAACATCGTTTTCTAGCCTGTGCAGTAAAATAGAATGGTCAATGGTGTCAAATGCTGCACTTAAGTCTAACAACATAATTACAGTGGAGTTTCCTTCATCAGAGGATATCAGAATGTCATTTACAACCCGTGTTAGTGCAGTTTCTGTACTATGACCAGTGCGAAAACCAGACTGGAATTTCTCAAATAAATTGTAATGCGTAAGGTGTGACTGAAGCTGACTGGCGACTACTTTTTCTAGTATTTTAGAGAAAAATGGTAAATTTGAAATAGGCCTATAATTATTTAGTATGTGTGGGTCTAGGTCTGACTTTTTAAGTAAAGGTTTAATGACTGACACTTTTAGTGCATCAGGTACTGTGCCATGCAGTAATGAACTATTGATAACGGTTAGAATAGGCGCTGCAAGAACATCCATTGCACTTTTTACTAGTTTTGTTGGCACTGGATCTAGGGAACAAGTAGAGGGCTTCATTTTAGTAATTAAAGTTAAGACTTCCTGCTCAGTTACAGGATTAAAATTACTAAAGTGCTGAATGCAATGTGCGGCAGGGTCTGCAAAGCTAGTATTTGGTTTGTACTGTGATGCTGAGATCTGGGATCTTATATTTTTAATTTTCTCATTGAAGAAGTTCATAAAGTCTGTACTGCTAATATCTGTTGGTATTTTGCACTGTTGATCTGAATTGTCATTTGTTAATTTAGCCACTGTTCTAAACAGTACCCGAGGATTTTTATTATTGCTATCTATTAATGTAGAATAGTATTCTGAGCGAGCTTTAAAGAGGGCTTTTTTATATTTATTAACACTCTCTGTCCATGCAATTTGACATGTAGCTTTGTTGTTCTCCATCTGCGCTCCAGTTTTCGACACTCTAATTTAAGAGCTCGAGTATTTTCATTAAACCAGGGAGAGTTTCTATGTGTTTTGATCACTTTTGTTTTAAGGGGAGCCACTGTGTCCAGAGCATCTCTCAAGGTCACATTATAATGTGATATTAGCTGATCTAAATTGTTTTCCATGTTTACATTTGGTGTTAACTGATCTAAATGGTTTTCCACAATTACACTCGACTTACTCAAGGTATCTATAAATTTTGAAGCAGAATTACAATCTAGATGCCGCACTGTCTTTGTTTTAATCTGTGAGTGCGTTGGCACGGGCAGAACTAAATCAAATGTAATTAAGAAGTGATCGGAAATAACTACGTTTAATGGAGTAATATTTAAATTTTGAATTTCAACTTTGTAAGTTATAATTAAATCTAATGTGTGGTTATGATTATGAGTTGGACCTTTGACAATCTGACAAAATCCTACTGAATTTAACAAATAAGTAAAACATTTGCTAAAAGTGTCAGTTTCCACATCAATGTGTACATTAAAATCCCCCATCAGAACTACGTGATCATAATTTATAGCCAAATCATATGGATGATGTCCGATGTTGTTTGGAGTTGTTGCTTTGTTGTTGCTCCGATTTCATGTGGAGGATTCTTTATGCACTGGAGTGTACTTGTTCTCTTTGTTGCATGACCCTTGTCAGTGCTGTGCTGCTGATTCCTGAGCTTGCCTTCTGCTGTTAGGCCCTTCACTGTACCATCTGCATCTTAGGGAAAAGCAGTACTCTTCCTGGCACAAGAGTGCAGATGTTGAAGTTCCCCTTTTGAAGTGATGGCTTCTTTTTAGTCTTCAGACTGGCTTAACATTTAGCTGGCAAACTGGATATCAGCTCTCGGCTTCTCAGAATCCCTGAACTTCTCTTAACTAGCCATCCTTTCCCTCTCTTGAGAGATGGGGTGCATGCAGTTTTAAAGGAAGATTGGACCTTCTCCTGACTGGATTAAAGACACTTGCAGATATAAAATCAGTGTCTTCTAATAGGTGAGTTCTTCTGTCTGTCTTAGTTGTCATCCCTTGAATTATACGTCTTTGTCCTTGCTTGAGCCCATTTTGTGCCTTCTGGCTCAAGAGGTCTGCAGAGGGGTCTCTGGAGAGATGTCAGGTCATGTCTGATTTACAGAGTTGTTATCAGATGAAGCCCAGGCACATCGTGGTACAAGCTGGAGTTCAGTCACTTACTTTGGAATGCAAGTGGGGGTTTAGTGCAGCTGGGTGCCCGCATCCCTGTTAAATCTGCTTTCTTAACAGGCCTGGTGTGCCACAAAAGCCTAGCAGAATGGGCAGTGCCCACTTTGTACTACACCACACTTTCCTCCCTCCAGCCTGTTTTCACAATACTTATAACCCTGGAGGTCTGTCCCAGTTCTTTAGTATGTCCTGTTCCAAATGAAAAGCAAACAGGCTGCTTTTAAAACAACATTAGCATTCTGGCACATTGCATTCTCTTCTCTAAATGAAATTCTCTTAATGCCATACAGTGGATTTGAACACGATGCTCCTCTGTGGCAGAGCACCTGACTCAAGTTGCCTCATTTCATAAAAGCCTTTCAACGGCCCACACATTGGCAGCCAGAGCTGAGCATCTCTGTGCCCACGCACACTTTCTGCATCTCACAAATAGAATTCGAGAGAAGAGCTGCACAGCAAAAAATGGTGTATTTGGTAACTTTTTTTTTAATTAGCAAGGCTGTTAGCATCATTAAGTAAATTAATAGCACTGAAGCTCCAAATAGTTTCAATTTTAGACTGTTTAGCTGGTTGTGCATCAGTGAGCTTGCTGCGCATTGCCAGTAGATTCAATCAGTTGGTTGTCATGGAGTCTTTTACACTCTGCTCCTTGGAGTGCTTCGACTCCCTCAGGCACAAAACAGTAGCCAACAAAGCCTCATTTGCCACCATAGCGACCGGTCATCTGCGACGCCACACGTAGCAACCTGCGCTCTGCTTCTGTGCTTTCACACTGATGAGCTGCAGCTCCTGGATACCTCACTCTCTCTCAGCTAGGAGACATAAAATGGGGTGTGAGAATCTCTCTCACTGTGGAGTCATTTATTTTGATGACAGTTCAGCACCGTACCTTGAGGGCAATAGCCATTCCCATTTTTGATCGCAGCTTCTGCACTCAATTACATTTAACTGGCACCATCACTTGTTCATTTGAATTAGGCTACATTATCATCAACAGTTAATTGTTTTAACTTACTCCTAACTTAGGTTGGACTTTGTGCTCTTTGCAATTACTGAAATGAGCAGAGATTCATAAAGAAGCTGAAAACATAATAGACATCTGATGATAAAAAGCCTGGATGGTCTTCTTGCACCTTGGCCCCCAGACTCATGGAGTCCAGAACAAATTAACAAGGGTCAATTTATGGAGTTGGATTCACAGGAAAGATAATATCCTCTACAAGTCCGTCTGTAATGCAAAACTGCATGCAAGTACTTCACCAAGAAAGGGCAGGCAAGTGACATGACCCTAATATTCACTCCACTAGCACTGCAAACTAAAGGCCACGCCATGTCACATTACAGGACCTTTCCATCGATTTTCATTCATTTACACAGTCCGAGGGAATCGGAGGCAGTCGGCCGCGCACTTCCATCAAAGCCAGTCTTGTACTGTGATATACCCCACGTCTCACTCCAACTAGTCCGCAACTCACCCTGACAAAATTAAACATGTTTGATTATTTAAAAAATTATTCTAACCAACTAAACATTCCACATTTTGGGCCTGCACAGGTGAGTTAAATCATATTGAGTTACCTTACCTGTCATAGTTTTGTGACAAGACAAATGCCTTTGTTAAGAAGCAGTTGAGTTTTGCCCGGCCCAACGTAGGTATGTGGTTCAAACTGATGAAGTTTTAAAACTCCAAAATCTAATGTATGGGATTCACTGTGATGTTTAATGGGCACTGTAAGGGGTTAAATCACATCGGGCTACAGATTCCTTTGTTAAATTGAAGTCGAGTTTAACATTTTGGATCTGTGCAGGTCCAAAATGTGGACTATTTAGTTTTTCACACAATGGATCAGTTTGAAATGATGCTGATTTATGTACACAAAATATTTTGCATTATTGTTAACACTAGAATAAGGAACTGGTTTGTAAAACCTGTGTAAATACATTGCTAAATGCAAGAGAATTTGTAACTTCAACCTCGTGTTCATGTCAGACTTAAGGGAAAATACTGTTAAAAATAATTACTACCAAGTCCCCTCACAAATGTATCGTGTGGAAAAGTACATGTTGATCTGTTTTATTAAATAAGTCCTCGCTGCTCTTCACATACTTGAAACGACTCGACTTGCCCTTGAGATCCTTTCTCTTGTCCCACCCCTTTCTGCTGACGATCACATGAATAACCAATAACGTTCAAGCACTGAACCAATAGAGGCATACAAAGGTGTGACCGTGTGCATATGTATAACCAGTAATTTCATACGTGGAACTAGTGAACACATCAAAATGTTATACAGTTTACAGTACACATAAACCGATACAATTCCCACATGCAATGTACTGTATACTGTACATAAAGCCAACAGAGTTCATTCATGAAACCAATATAGTACTCACATGAAACCAGTACGAGATGTCCATGAAGCCAATATGGTGCTAGACCAGTAGTATATGAATGTAAGCCAATAGAGGTCACACACACACACACACACATAGCATTTGAATGCAGACCGATGCAGTCCACTCAAAAACCAATTACACGTGCCTGAACCAGTAATATTTAAGTGCAAATAATTATAGTTTATATGCAAAGCAGTCACATACATTTACAAACCAATATAGTTCACACTCAAACTGATAATACGGTATATGGTGTGGAAGTTCAGCCCCCGTATACAGACTGACAGACACCAATTGTCCAAAATACACACGTTTAATAGCCTGTTCTTCTACTGCACAACCACACAATGCTCAAACCAGCAACAATATGCTGTCAATCCCTTCTGTCCTTCTCTCTGTTCTTTCCTCTCTGACGCCTCCAATCCTCTCCTCACAAGATCTGTCTTCTTCCTCCCAACTCCGACTCCTGGAATGGAGTAAGGCGGCCTCTTTTATAGTGCGCCGGATGTGCTCCAGGTGCTCCATGATGATCTTCCGGTAGCATTCCCTGGTGTGGTGGAAGTGCTGCCCTTGCACCCGGAAGCACTCCGGGAGTACTTAGTTCCTGTTCTGGCAGCACTTCCTGTTGTGAACAGAAGTGCTGCAATCCAAGGCTCTGTAGCCATCTTCTGGGTGACCCCTGGTGGTGGCCATGGGCTCCAGCAGGGTTGAGCTTCCAAGCTCTGCTCCCGTGGCCCCCAGGTGACCCAGGGCGAGTGCCCTCTCGTGGCCCGGGGGGAGGTATGGTCTCTCTCCCAGTCCTTCCTGGCATCCTGGCTGGGTAGGGTCTCCAGCCAACCGCCACACCGGACATGAACCAACATAGTTCATATGAATGAAACTGGTACTGTACACACACAGAGCAATGAGGTATGCATAAATGATCAGAAACCAATAGTGTTCACATAAAACCCAATAGATTACGCACAAAAACATATGATTTATTTCCTGTTTGGCCCCTCATAGGTTGTGACTGATCTCTCCGTACCTGTTAACCCTTCATACAGCACCAGCTCTGACAGGCAGCACTTCATTGGCTGTCACAAAAAGGGGCGAGCACAACTGTGCTTGCAGTGACTAAATGTGACACGTCCAGTTAATTTAATTCATGTCAATTGACAAAGTCTGACAACAAGTTCAGCAACTGCACCTGACAAGTCTAAAAGTCAGGAGAATGTAAAGCTGAAATTGAGAGAGGGTCTTTACATAGAAAGTGCTGGTCAAGTGCCCACTCTCACCATGCAGGCTTTCAAGAAACAGCTGGATGAAATTAATTATGGAAGGTACTGGATATCCAGACAAGTCAGATGAATTAGATGGTCATCACAAGTACAATATAGAAAATCTTATCTTAAGGCAAGCATGGGGTCAAAGCCAGCAATCAAACTATCATGTCACAATGCCCAGTATGCCAATGAAGAATTAAAGTTATAGGTAACCTAGCTATAAATTTGTTATAGGAGAAAGTACAGAAGAAAAATCATTTGCAGCAGGTTTTAGAATTTATCCAAAAATTGGACACTGAGTGCCATACAGGACAGCTTAAGTAGTTCAATAGTGTATTTACTTCAGAACATCTGAAATTAAAGATGCTGATGCGCTCCATGATCTTCACATTAATATTTTTGTTGTTATTTAGTTTTTAGCCTTATACAATTTCTTGTATTAGGAATTTGTTATTTTTCGCATACCCCTTGGGGTATGGCACCGAATGAGGCACATTACCTGCATTGTGAGGGAGCATCAGTTACAGCACTACAGCCATGGGGTGCGATTCCCTGAAGGTGATCCAGCTCGCAGGAATCTCATCGTTCAGGACCCAAGCAGCTGGACCAGGCTAAGGGGACACCCACGTAACACCTGGCTGCGGCAGATAGAGGGTCATTTCCAGAGGGTGGGACTGGACTGCATGTCTGCCTGGGGGATCCCAAGCTATTTTGTCATGTGGTGGGTTCGACAACGTGCTGTACCAATGCTTGCTCCCCAATCTGACCTGACCTGACCTTGGGGTCAGAGCACAGGGTCAGCTATTGTACAGTTCCCCTGGGGTAATTACAGGTTAAGGGCCTTGTTCAATGGCCCAACAGAGTAGGATCCCTTTTGGCAGTAAGGGGATTCAAACCAGCACCCTTCCGGGTACCACCACAGATCCTTAGCCCCCAGAGCCTTGCCTTCTGCTTCCTGGTGCCTATGACCTGCTGACATTAAGGACAAGATTGTTGTCCTGGCTCATCTCTGTAAGCTGTCCACAAAATGCTGGTGATTAAGCTTATAATGCTGATGCCATGAGTAAATTTTATGAAGGAAATAGGGATGTGTCTGTTCACACAGATAAAGGTTTAAAGGTAATTTAGCAGGGGGCTTGACACAAGTAGTATAGCAGGGGATTCAGCACAAGTTGTAAAGCAGGGGCTTGGCACAAGTAGAAGAGCAGGGGGTTCAGCCAGTGGCATAGCTAGGAGCAGGCAGAGGGGGTGGTCCGCACAGTTTTGGGGGCGGCATTATTGGCCAAAAGGCTCAGTATGATTCATGTGTATGCAGCAGAGTTCATAAATATATCACTCATGAATGAAAAAAGTCAAATTCTCTAATTTTTACCCACAAATGCTTCAAAAATAATTTTCAGACTGTCCTTCTGTGACGGCATCAGTCACAGCAGTTGAAATATTTGAGGCAATAACAAAAATAAACATAAACATTACACCAATAATAATTTCCAGGAAGATAAACAACTACTTTACAATTTATAACTTTGTTTCGTTATCAACCCGAATGCGTTCTTCCTCTGCGCAGAAAACATCCCTACCTATCACTTGTACACTATACTGGTTCTGTTTTTTGCAGCATAATTATATTAAAACTAATAATTAGAACACTAGAATGTGCAAAAATTATTGCTGTTTCTCTATGTATGAATAAATCTATGCAAAACCTATCTTAATTTTTCTCTATGCGGCATTTTAATTTTCTATTTAAATAGGTTAACATATTAAGATATGTTGGAAGGCGACAAATTGAACCACCGCCCCGCCCCAAGTGGCACGAACTCGAGCTACACCACTGGGTTCAGCACAAGTAGTAAAGCAGGGAGCTCGGCACACAGCCATGTAGAGTGCCTGAACTGAAGAATCCGTGTGGAGGAAAGAAAGCTATCAATCTACAAATGTTGGGGTCTCCTGTTTTCTTGGTCCCAGATCCACTTGCAGAGGGTGGCACTTAATCTCAAGTCTCAGATTTTGTTGTTCAGTTTTGATGGTCAAACCATGCTAAATACTGAGCTGCAGTCTCTAAGCAGGACTCTGGCAAATGGACTTTTATTATCCGGCCATGCCAGGAGGGTATGAATTATAAGGTACGTGGTATCCTCTGAGGTGGCTCAAACTCTCTGGAACATTCTTTGTCCCAGGACCATCCTTTTACAGCATTGCATCTTGTTTTGCATGGGTGCCACTACCCTGTTGTCATTGAAAGGGTCCTCTTTTATTTTATTTGGCACTGGGATAAATGTTTTCCCCTTAAACCACAGATTCTCCCAGTGAGGCATTAAAAAATGAAAAAATGTGAAAATAAATAATGTGTTCTAACAATATTGGGGCACAAGAACCTGAGAATAATGATATGTAGACATCAAAATCATCACTCATCCTTGAGAAATCCCAGACGCAGCATCTGACCTTATCACCACTACTCAGGGGGTGATGGAATGTACCACCAGATTCTAAAGTGAAGCAGAGGGTGCCACCAGGATGCATGAACCCATGTCTAAAATCAAAGAAGCTAATGGCTAAACCCTCAGGCAGGATTCGGGCTGAAGCCATGTTGTATCGTTGGTGGATGGCTAACAAGAACCTTAATTATTTGAGCTAAATAAACATTCCTTGAACCCTGGCGGTTGTTTAACCCTTTTGACTTTTGATTGTTAACACTAACATGCAGAACTGAGGAACTGAAGAGTACCCTCGCCCTAAAAAGGCAGAGCTAACTCCAGAGACACCAGTGTTTCCAGTGAGGGTAATGACACATACCAATGCACTTCGAATAAGCAGATTTGAAAAGCACAGACCACCAAAAGTCAACCATCAAAAATTAGCCAGCATATATTATCCTACGTTATCAGTTCTGTAAGATAATTAAACAGGCTTAACCTCTGCTTCTCCCACCGATTTATTCTCTTTTGATGGACATTTATTACAGGAGGGTCTTGTATATTTAATTTCCAGAAGCTTATGAAATTGAAAAGCAATGAAATGAATTTTCCTTCAGTTTTAATGCAGGCACACAGCACCACAAGCCAGACTTGACCTTGACACTTGGGCTGCTTTCCTGACGGTTCTGCTAGGAGATATTTACTCTTTGATGAGGATGTCAAAACATGGCCTTTTGCATCGCACATCATCAGATCGAGTGGCATGCCAATATCAGCCTTGGGCACTGGAGAGCCGTTCATGTGTTTCACTGCGGGACAACAACCTGCTAAACTTGGCGTACATTTCTTTGCAACTGAATCAAAAGGAAATCACACTTGTGTCCGAATAAAATGGAACTACTAGCAAGTGTAGTATCATGTAGACGTGTTCAATATGAAGGGCCATAATGTCAATCATGAATGTAGATGTTTGAAAAAAAATAAGGGATTTTATCTCTAATTTATCTCTTGTGGCAGTAGGGGGTGCTAGTGCTCCCTTGAACCCTCAGGTACCACGCTAGACACTGGATACAAGTCCAAGACTTTTTATTATTTATCAATACTGTGCACAAAGCACACTCCACACTACTCATATATCAAACAACAACAACACTATTCTTTCTCCCCCTCGCCCAGACACTTCGCCCCTCTACCTCCCAGGTCAGCTCAGTGTCTGGACTGGCCCGTAGTCCTTTTATAGCCCCTGACCCAGAGGTGTTCCTGCCCAATTAGTCCACAGTTCCTTATTATTTCCGGGTCAGGGTAAACAGTGCTTTTCTTCAACCTGGGAGCACGTCGTTCCTTCCTGTCACGTGACCGTGACGTACTCCCGGGTTATAGGGCACACAAGAGCCCACGAGCCCCCCTATAGCGACTCCCGGTGGCCCCCAAGGTATCCAGCAGGGCTGTGTAAAAACACTACATAGTCCATGAGGCCCTGCTGGAACTCGGGGCACGATCCTGCTGTCGGGAGAGCTCCTCCTGGCGGCCTGGGGGTGAGGGCCGGAACACAAAGTCGGCAGTCCTCCACACTCTTTATTATCTAATTTAATCTACATGTGTAAATTTAATGGGCACAATTTCAGAAGTTCTAAATATTTACAGAAGTTTGTTTGATTTAATGAATTCTCCAGTCATTTCCCAGAATAATGTATGGTTGGTGCCGCTTCCTGACACTCCACCAGTTTAATTCTAAGCCAGGTCAAGGGCTTGCCTCGTCTCTTTGCATTTTTTTAAGACTACGTTAATTCTAGAGGTGTGTATTTTGCTGATTGGTGACTCTAAATTAGTGTGGGTGTGGCCTGTGATGGACTGGCACTTCTTCATTCCTGCTTCTCATTTCTGCTGCTAAGACAATCTCCAGCTTCCCACACCCAAAAAGTGATGAGTGGATGATTTTCGTAATAACTAGGGGATGCAAACAACCATAGACACTTCCCCTCCACTGTAGCTTAGTAAGAATACACTTATTAACTGTTCATTACAATAACATAACATTCTAAAACTTGATAAATTAATTTCAGAGGTTCAGGTGATCAGAGCCCATGCTGGAAATACTAGGCATATGGCAAGAGCTTAGTCAGGATGGGGTGCCACTTCATTCACACACAAACCCAGCAGGGCCAGTTATCCTAACATTCACATTTTTGGCATGTGAGAGAAAAACCCAAGCACCTTTAGAACATTACAACAGTTGTGACAAGAATATGCCATTCAGCCCAACAAGCTCATCCATCCTGTTCAACAAAACAACATCAAGTGAAGATCTGAAGGCCCCTCTCCTCCAAACTACTTGGGAAGTTATACCCAGTGTCTATGGTTCTTTGCATTAAGAAATAGTTCTAACATTTGTGTGAAATCCCCCTTAAATAAGTCTCCAGCTATGTCCCCTTGTTCTTGTCAAAGAATTCCCTTCATAATTTTAAACACTTCAAACATATCACCTCTTAATCCCCATTTGATTGAACGAAAAGGTTCAGCTTCTTTAATATCTCCTCATAGCTCAAAACTCTTAGACCTGAAATCAGCCTAACTGCTCGACTCTGGACTTTTTCTGGTGCTGCTATGTCTTTTTTGTAATATGGAGACTGAATCATTTTAAACACTTCAGTCATGTCTCCTCTACATCTTCTTTTTCTCAAACTGAAAAGGCTGAGCTCTTTTAGTCTTTCCTCATAATTCAACCACGGTATCCCTGGAATCAGCCTAGTCGCTCTTCTGCTATGTGCTGCTATGTGCTTTTTGTAGCCTGGAGACCAAAACTGCACACAGTACTCCAGATGAGGCCTCACCCGTGTGTGATAAAGCTTGAGCATAATATCCTTGGACTTGTACTCTACACATCAAGGCGCTATATAACATAACATTCTGTTAGCCTACTTAATGGCTTCTGAACACCATCTGGAAGCTGATAGTGTAGAGTCCACTATGACTCCTAAATCCTTCTCATAAACTGTTCTTTCAATTTCCAGCCCTCCCACTGAGCATTCAAACCTAACATTTTTATTTCCTGCTTATGTGTAATTTACCCTTTACCATCCGAGCTCAGTAATTTGGAGGGTATCCACATACTTTTGACCATATAGTGTATATATGTTACATTTTCATTCACCAGTGTTAGGGAATCTTCCATTTCTATCTTTTGTTTAACTTCAAATTAATCAGTTCCCACCTGATCTTCATAAAAACAAGTTCTGCAAGGTTAGGTTTATTAATTAAAACTTGTAATGACAGCTAAACATTTCACACAGCTGCCTTTCTTTTTCTTGTTTCCCTTACATCAGTGGTCTCAAACTTCAGTCCTGGAGGGCCACAGTGGCTGCAGAATTTTATTCTAACCCTTTTCTTAATGAGTTACCTGTTTTTGCTGCTAATTAACTTCTTTTGAATTAATTTTAATTGACTTGTTCTTAAAGACTCAGACCCCTCAATTGTTTTTTTTTCCTTAATTAGCAGTCAGACAATAATGAGATATAAAATGAGTAAAACATGACTAGCAAACTGTGTCCATTATACAATATCTGAAGATACAGAAAGGTGAAGGTCTCAGGAATGCTCATCTGCTCAGGTCACCAAAACATTTGAACAGAGCTCTTAGAAAAGAGAAAATCAACAATTTCAGAAATGTCTGCTATTGCACAACAAGGACAGCAACAAGTCATGGAATTAAAGAACAGGTTTAATTAACAACTGAACTCTGCACCTAATTAAGCAACTGGTTGGAGTGAAATTGGTTGGAGGTTCAAGCTCTGCCTGAGTTGGTCTTCTCTTGGCTCACTCACTTCACATTTCGTTTCTGTTTGGGTGCCATTTAAGGAAAAGAAATGAAGCAATTGAGAGGAATGGTGAAGAAATTCAGGGGAACAAATCTTAAAAAACAAATCAATTACATGAAAGGAAAAGGAATTAATTAGCTGCAAAAACTGGTCACCAATTTAGAAAAGGGTTGGAGTGAAAATCTGCAGACACTACAGCCCTCCAGGACCGATGTTTGAGACCACTGCCTTTCTGGGGGCTTCCACTGATTTTTACCTCTCAAATGTTTCACCTGCCACATCCACACATTGGACGTCTTTGCTCTAACCTATCTCTGAGGACTTGACAGCTGATAATCCAGCCATTCTCCTTGTTCAAAGTACCGATTTATAAGAAACTGGCAGATAAATTGTGGCCTCCTTTATCCTCCAACCCCCAAAACACAAACCCAGGTGTGAATAATTGTGTTGACTTAATCAGAATCAGGATCTGCGTCACATTGCTAATATGGTTTTTCTTCATCCTCCTCACTTTCACTGCTCATCTGTAGGATGAAATCCACACTGGGAAGGTTTTCATCACAAGCCCATTATGTGTAATTTGCCCTTATTAAGCTGTAATGTTTCACACATGGACAAGATCCTTTTTCAATAGGCTATTGTTTTTCAATACCTATTTCCTCATACAGGCCTTTTACTGTATATGACCTTCAACACACTGAGCAGCCTTGCTGTTAGTGTGCCGCTCTGTGGCTCCTATGCATTTACCAAACTTCCCCCAGACATTCTCTCTCTTGCCTCAAAAGTTAAGCATTGTCTGTGATATGAGAGAGATGATAGTGCTGGAAGTCTAAAATCTGAGTGGATTCATTAAAAAAATGGATGTTCTGAGTGTTGTCATAAGTGTAATGCTGAGCAATCCTGGTGCTGAAATCTAGACGGAGAACAATAGCGTCTGAAACCAGTTTCTCATATGGTAGCTCTTCATGTAAATATACTTAAGAGTACTCCTTGTATTAAACTGTGTGGATTATCATTACTTCTTGAACAGGTGTGCTCATCCCCCTTTTAGATTTCATTTTTTAATCCAATTTATGTATTCAGTCCAGGCCTAGTTCCTATGTTACACCTGATACAGGCCACATCTAACCTGGATGAAATCTTCTTTTGTGACTTGTGTGCATGTATGAACTTTATGGACAGGGAGCGATTTTTCCGCCACCTTCCATTCATCTATCCATCTGGCCATCAATGTTCATGTGCCAAGGGAGAATCAAAGTCCATCCCTACTATACAGCATGAGCCCCACATATGGATGGCCTTCCACTGCAGGATAAACTAACACATGAAAGGCCAGGACACTGAAGATTCAGAAGGGATTCGGACTACTTCACTATTTTTAAATTCTGTTAT
Organism: Polypterus bichir lapradei; assembly: GCA_026402145.1. Classification (NCBI taxonomy): domain Eukaryota; kingdom Metazoa; phylum Chordata; class Cladistia; order Polypteriformes; family Polypteridae; genus Polypterus; species Polypterus bichir. The sequence goes on along the minus strand of JANRMT010062812.1, from coordinate 4,931,719 downwards.
GTTTCAGACTTGTGCTAAAACCATTATTTTATTTTTTCCCTCATCAAGCAGCACTAAATAATACTTCAGAATGACAAAGCAAAATAATGATTTTTTATTTTAAAAACCTGGAATATCCCATTGACACAAGTATTCAGAGCCGTTACTCAGCACTTAGTTGAATCCCCTTTAGCAGTAACTTCAGCCTGGAATCCTCTTAGATATGACATGACTGTCTTCACATACCTGTATTTAGGGATTTTCTGCCATTTTTTCTCTGCAGATCCTCATAAGCTCTGTCAGGTTGGATGGAGACCATCATTGGACAGCTCCTTTCAGGTATCCCCAGAGATGTTTAATTGAGTCCAAGTCTAGGCTTTGGCTGGGCCACTCAAGAACATTGCTTTGTGCTTTAGGGGCATTGTGTTGTTGGGAGGTGAACATACAACCCGTTCTGAGGTCCAGGGCATTCTGTAGCAGGTTTTCATTCAGAATATCTCTATATTTTGCGCTGTTCAGTTTTTCCCTTAACCTTGTCTAACCTAACAGTCTCTGCCACTGAAACACAGCCCTACGGCATGATGTTGCCATCACCATGCTTCACTCTATGGAATGGCATTGCATTGGTAATGAGTAGTGCCTGGGTTCCTCCAGACATGATGCTAAACTTGGTTTCATTAGACCACAGAATCTTATTTCTCACAGTCTGAATGTTATTTAGGTTATTTGGGAACAATATTTCGTTTAACTTGGAATGGTTTCTATTTGTCCACTCTACCATAAAGCCCAGATCAGTAAAGTACTGCAGTGATGGTTATTCATCTGAAAGTTTCTCCCTTCTCCACACAGGTTCTCTGGAGCTCAGCCAGAGTGACCATCAGGTTCTTGGGCACCTCTCTTACTAAGACCCTTCTCCCAAGATTGCTCAGTTTCACCAGGTGGCCAGCTCTAACAGGAGTCGTACTTGTTGTAAACTTCCTTTTCAGAATTATGGAGGCCACTCTTGGGAACCTTCAATGCTGCAGGCGTTGTTTTGTAGCCTTCCCCTGATCTGTGTCCCAACACATTCCTGTCTTTGTGCTCTGGCAGCAGATCCTTCATCTAATGGCTTAGGTGTTGCTCTTCTACACGCTCTTAACAGTGGGACCTTCTATTGACAGGTGTGTGCCTTTCCTAAGTATGTCCAATTAATTGAGTCAACCACAAGTGATCTCCAAACAAGGTATAGACAAATTTCAACAATGAGCAATAGAATGGGATGCAGCTGAGCCAAATGTCAACTGTCATACAGTAGCAAAAGCTCTGAATACTCGTGTCAATGTGATATTTCAGCTTTTATTTTTAATAAATTTGCAAAAATTTCTAAAATTCTGTCTTCACTTTGTCATTCTGGGGTATTGAGTGTTACTGGATGTGGGAATAAAATGAATTTAAATGATTTTAGTACAAGACTGTTAAACAACAAAATGTGAGAAAAGTGAAGGTGCTTGAGTACTTTTTAAATCCCCTGTATATAGAGACACTGGTGAACTTCATATGTGCGTCATTGTGTCCTATATTCCTTCACATCAGAATAAGAAGGAAGGGGAGAAATGGAAATTTATTCAAGTTTTTTAGGATTGCTGCTGACTCACACATTACTGTAGAAAGCGGATTCTGTCACTGCACTTTGTGATTAGTACGAGTCTTCTCTTCAAGCCATTTAATCTTCTGGTTCTCTCACTATGCTCTGTCTGCTGCCATTTCAATCTCCCTGATTTCAAGCTCTCAATTTAAATCATGATCTTTTCTGTGCTGCATTAATTCCGCTTGTGTCTGATGATTATTTAGTATTCCCCACAGCTCCGCCCACATAGTAGTGAATCAGGACTGTGAGGAGGGCCCTGCCGGGCTCCCCACTCCTGACGTCATGCTTCCCCCTACCCTCGGCCCACAGCCTCTGTCTCAGATTAGCGCAAATATATCACTCTTGCAAGCAAACTATGATTCTTTGCACGATGAGAGGGGTCGCAAAAATCAACCGGAATGTTCCAGAAAATTATAGAAAAAAAAAGATCTAAATCCGTCAAGCAGTTCTCTCGTTCGCTAGCTAAGCGGAGGTAAGGAATACCACAAGGCTGGCATGTGAGTGATTAGGGCGCCGCACCCCCTCCCCTCGGCCCACTGCGTGTCTCTTGGATTCGCGCAAATAAATCAGTACCGCAAGCGAACTATGATACACAGTGCAATGACAGAAGTTGCAAAATCAACCGGAATGTTCAAACAAATTATAGAAATCCTATTCTAAATCCGTTAAGTAGTTCTCTTGTGAAAGCAGACAGATAGACAGATGTTGGCTTTTATATATAGAGAGATTTAAATAAAGATCTCTAGTACAAAAACAAAAAAAGAATCACCGAAAGTGTGCAAATTCTCAGCTAGGATAAGGCAGCCATTGCATAACGGCAGGTGGGAGGTTTGGTAGTGATTTCTTGCAGGGAAAACACAGTAAGGTGCATGATTGTGTGTGTAAGTGTGTCTTTGATGGGAAAATATACAGCGATGTCACATTTTAAAAACAATGCACTGCACTCCTCCATGGTAATGTGAACAAGTGGCACAATAAGAACTGGCTTTACTGGTGTCATATGGACTACATGGTTTTTTTTGCACAGAAGCAGAAAAGATCAAACAATTAATGCATGAAAATGCGTCAGGACAAGAACTAAATGCCTTGTTGCTTGCACCCTCCCCCACCATAACCAATCATCTATGGGGGAGGCGCGAAAGCTTTAGATTTCTCAAAAATTTCGATTTCAGGGTCTCCTGATACCAAACACTTTGATATCTCGATGATGGGTGTGTCTGTGTGTCACCATTTCTAGAGGGTGGTCTAGAGCTAAAACAGCTGGATGAAAAATACCAAACTCGAAAATTAAGCCTGCTATGAGATAACGATGTGCTGATTAGTTTTTGAGCCAAATCTTGCAAGAGAAAGAGGCACTCTAAAGGAACTCTCAAATAACGTAATTCTGCAATTAATTATGAATTGTTCTCGTCAATTGCTATTGTAATGACCTATTTTATGATCAGAAATATCTGAGTGGTAAATTACTGAAATGTTATAGAATAGTTCGGGTAACTTGGTTCCTAGGGTACCAAGCCTACTTGATGCTCACATCTGAATTTTTTCTTGTGTGAATGACATGGATTTTGCTGGAAATGAAACACAATTTATCCTGCTGATTTTTTTGCAAAACGAAACACAGTTTTGCAGTGAGTCATTTAAACATTACTAATGATGGGAACTAAACTGATGAAGAACCACAACCTCATTGTGGCAATGAATGTCCTGTGCTTCAACTATTGGGTATAAATGAGGTCTTTTTGAAATTTCTGGGGTTTATGTCTACAAAATCCATCTAAAAACACCAAGATTACTCAGTGATTAAATGCCAGTATAAATAAGTATGAGAATGAGGGCTCCATGATGAAGGTGACTCAGCCAGTTCCTTAAGGTTTTAGAGGAATTCACTCCAAGCAATAAGCTGCCTATTTTTAAATATAATTAATGTTGGGAGTGCCAATGCCAATAAAATAAAGACAATCTGTTCTTATACTGACATTAGGGAGTATAGTTTAAAATGTTCAAATCGCAGCCTTCACTAATGATATCCATTATCAGTCTGTCAATCCATCCATCCATCCTCTGGTCCCAATTTTGTCAGTGGTTGAGGACAGGCTAGCCGATCCTGCAAATAATAGGCTGACAGAGGGAACTAGCTCCGGAGAGGAAATTGTATGTAATATCTAGCCAAATCAGTTTGTTGCCACCATAATTTTCTTTTTTTCCAAGTAGGCAAGAAACACGTCAGAGTGAGGCTTTGCTCTAGGAGACTGTGTCCAGCTCCAAAGCAGCACTGAAAAGATCATGATTTAAATTGAGGGCTTGAAGTCAGGGAAATTGAAATGGCAGCAGGCACAGTGTAGTGAGAAAACCAAAGGATTAAATGGCTTGACAAGAAGACTCGTAGTAATCACAAAGCGCAGTAACAGAATTAGCGTTCTACTATGATGTGTGAGTCAGCAGGAATCCAAAAAACTTGAACAAATATGAGCAGCTCATCGGCCTACAAAGTGTAACACACAGAACAAACACCACCACTTCTTCCTTCTTATTCTTTGTTCACTCAATGTGAAGGAATTTGGGACACAGTGACATGCATGTGAAGTTAACGGGTGTCAACATGGAAGGGTGAGTGAGGCTTTAGGGAGAAATATTCCATCTTTTCCAGCAAAACGAAAACCCCAAAATTCTTTACTGAGTTTTGCATTTCACAATATGCAAAATCATCCAAACGATTATTGTTAGTTTCACAAACCTGTATGCAAACCGAAAACTTCCTCTTTCACTCATCACTACTTACTGTATCTCTTTGCTTCTCTTCACATTCCTTCCCCTACAGTTCACCGGGTGTTGTGGACTTTTGGGAGGATCTCTTTATCCTTTCAGGACCTTTGAAATGCATTTAAAAGTACTCAGAAAACCTTTGAAAGAATCTTAATTTCCCGTCTGCTGCCTCTTAACTTAGGTATATTTTTATATTTTCTTAGATGAGAAACTCATTTTTAGCATTTGAGAAATCATCGAAATTAAAATCAGTTCAGGAGATCCTATGTCTGATTTTCTTACTTCCATTCCCCACATTTTTCTGCTTCTAGACTTTTCTTCCCCTCATGTATCTGTTATCCAGCAGTGATCTGGGTTAGAAACAATTGCTAAAGTTGTCCTGGCCTCTTACTGGCAATCTCCTGATTCCTTTTCTCTTTCTGTCTGGAAGTCTTCCATTATTAATCTGATCATTTTGGAGTTGTCACCAGCGAGGATCAATGGGATATCTGGTTCTTATATTGATAAATGAACTCATGCAGTACAGCTGGTAATGGCATGGATGCTCCTTAAGTCTTCTTCTTCTTCTTCTTAATAGGTTCGGTGCTGTGCTGTTCTCTCACTTGCTGGGCTCCTTTATCCTCTTGTTGTCGCAGTCAGTTTTAAGGTAGCCTGTTTAGGTTGGGTTGTATTAGAGGGTGATGAGGTGGGTGGATGCTGAGCATTTGGTGATAACTTATTGTAATTCTTGTCAGAATAGCGTATGTTTTTCTTTAAAGTGTTGACTTTGTATTTCAATAAAAATTTCATCCCCCATACAAAAAAATGAGGAGATCCAGAAGTACACTTCTTTCTAATTGTCCACGACATTATTCTGATATTTCTCAAAATGAGCTGTAGACATCTTAAATTGGACAAATTAATTCAGTATAACTTCTTCCCAGTTATTTGTCTACGGAAATCACTTAAGCCAATTTCAGAGTCTATCCTGGCAATATGAGTCACATGGCAGGGATTAATCTCCAGTGGGATACCAGCCCACCAAAAAACAGACTCACCCATACACCTACACAAAGGCTCGTCGAGAAGCCTTTTTAAGAGTACCTGCAGAAAATCTATACAGGCAAAGAGAGAGTATGCAAACTCCATACAAACTTTAACCAGACCAGTTTTTAACACCCAGATATAAGGGTTATAACATAATATTCTGAAGACCACTTCATCCAGGTTAGGGTAGTCAGGGGCTGGAGTGTATCCTGGAGTGTATCAGTAACAAGGCATGAACTAATCTTGAGCATCTGCTAAGTTTACTTAAGGTAAAAAAGACGAGAACTTTGAGGTGAAGTTGGTATAGTGAGTGGCAAGGGGTTGCATGTTGATAAGAACATGCAAGAATGAATTTCCCCTGTACTCTGTACATGAGATTATAGTGATCCAATAAACCTAAGCCTGTAAACCAATGGATCTAAAACGTACACCATCATGACACTAAATACACTGTTAATTTAGCAGAAATCCAAAAAGAGTCCAACTGTTAATGTTTCCACCTCACAGCACTGGTGTCCTAATACCAGCCTAGTCACTGTGTTTAGAGTTCCACCCACATCTGCTTGATTTGAATCTTTAGGTATTCTAATTTTATACACCCAATTTATGTTAAATAAATGGACAACTTAAAATTGGTCTCTAGTGGGAGTGGGCACAAATATGCTCTCAGATGTGTGGCTGGCAGGCCCATTACAGGTTTGGTCCTGTCTGTGTTTTAAATTGCCTCAGAAGGATCCAGGAGCTGTGACCCTAAAGAGAGTTTATTAGTGGATGGATAGATAGTCCATCATGGTCAATGGCTCCTAAGTGAAGACTTTCAACAGAACAGTGTAATCCTGGCCCACAGCTACATAGAAATAAAGGACTGATCTACAATTATATTACTTTTACAGTACCTATTAAATGTATTCATGCCTTTGAAAGATTTCTCATTTTATTGTTACACAACATTGAATCACAATGGGTTTCATTTTTGACACTCATCAATAGAAATCTCAAAGTGAAAAACAGATCTCTGCAAAATCATCTCAATTAATTACAAATATTAAAACGCAAAATAGTATTGACCACATTTGATGCAATACATCTAAATTATGACTGGTGAGTTAATTGGGTTTAGAGGTTACATGATTAGTTCAGTGGGGATCACCGGTTCGCGCTTTAAATCGATTGTAGTACAAATCCTCTGTATCAGCATCAGAATCATTTTCTGGCTAGCATACCAGAACTGACTTTGGTTAGATGCAAAAACACGAAATGCAAGACATTACCAACTCAAGATAATATAATTTCAACCCACCCTAGCCTGACACTGTACGAACCACAATATAAATACAATTTCTTGAACAAAAACATTTACAAACTTTAATAGTACCCTCCAAATAAATAGAAGAACTATACAAAATAATATATATATATCAAATAGTACAAGTATGAAGAATTTACGAATAGACAAACAGCACAGTTACCAGCTACAGTATATGTTGCAAAAACAATAGTAACCCTATGTAAGTTTATTAAGGATCTGAATAATTTGAGAAAAGAAGCAGCAGAGATGGCCTGCAGTTTAGGTCTCAACAGACCTGCACCTCCTCTGTGATGGCAAGTTAATGAACAGATGGCTGCTGCAGTGGGTGGAGTCAGCTGCAATCTTTCCTGCTCTCTTATTCGTTCTGGCAATTAACAGATCTTCCAATGTTGGGAGACAATAGCCAATGATTTTCTCAGCTGAACAAATCACCACCTTCAACCGAGTCTGAGAAAGAGAGGAGGTGGAAGAAACCAAATCGTGATGGAGGAAGTCACAATACTCTCAGTGATGGCTGAGTAAAAATTTAACAATATATGTCTTGATATGCCAAGCTTCTTAAGCTGGTGAAGGAAGAACAATCTCTGCCTGGTTTTCTTGATGTTGAAGTTGATGTGCTTGTACCATTTTAATGTATTAGTGAAAGTAGTCCCAAGGAATTTAAACGACTGAACCACAGGCATAGTCTGGCCGCTAATTTACAAAAGCGGACAGGTAATGACTTATCGGCAGAAACCAATCCTCATTTCCTCTGTCTTAATAGCATTGAGCTCCAAGTTGTTACAAGAACGCCATTCTACAAGACGGCCCACCTCTCTTTGATAGGAAGACACATTATTATTGGAAATGAGACTCACTAAAGTTGTGTCATCTGCAAACTTTAGGATTTTTACAGATTTTCCATGGATCTTCAGTGGTTTGTATAAAGTGAAACAGAAAGGGTGAAAGAACACAGCCTTGGGGGCAGCCTATGCTAATTGACATTGGATCTGACATGTAAGGGCCCAGTCTCACATACTGCTTTGTACCTGTCAAGAAACTCATAATCCACTGGCAGACACCATAGGGTACACCTAATTAGATTAGTCTATTCTGAAGCAACTCTGGAACAATGGCATTGAAGGCTAAGCAGAAATCCACAAACAAGAACATTACATAGGTGTTAGGCAAGACCAGGTGCTGAAGAATATAGTGGAGGTATAAATTAATGGCCCTATGTGTGAACTGAAGTAGATCAAGGAGATGGTCACTGATGGACTTTAGGAAGGAAAGCATGAGATGTTTAAATATTTTCATAACCACTGAGGTCAAAGCAATTGGACTATAGTCATTAAGTTCAGAGATTTTATTCTTCTTGGGAACTGGAATGATAGTGGCCACTTTATAGCAGTCTGGAACTTTGCCCAGCTGCAGGGAAGTATTAAATATGTCAGTAAAGACAGGTGCTAACTGTATGTAGAACGACCAGTGTTAAGTCAGTATGGTGGCCTAATCGGCACAATGAAGACAAAAGAACACTGTAAGCATCTCTGTGAAGAGCACAAGTCAGGGAATGGAGACAAGAAAATGTCCAAGTCACTGAATATCTCTTAGAGTTGAATTAAATCAACCATTAAGAAATGGAAAGAGAGAACAGGATGTGGTCATGCAAGAAGAAGACTGGTGAAGGAGACCACCAAGAGACCTACAGTATGTGAACTCTCAAGGAGTGACATTCTACAGTGGTTAGGATTGGAGAGACTGTACAGACAAGAACTGTTACCTGGGTGCTTCACCAGTCATAGCTTTATGGGAAAGTGGCATAGAGAAAGCACTATTACAAAAAAATGCATGCGGTGTCTCAGTTAGTGTTTGCCAGACATATGATACTCTTTTATGTTATCTGGAAGAAGGTTTTATAGTTTGATGAGAACAAAATTGAGCTTTTCGTCATCAAAGTAAACATGTGTGACGCCACCAGGGGGTATACAGCCACCCTAACCCTGACACAGACAGGCAGGACACAGGTTCAGATCAACACCCATATTTATTTACAGCAAAAAGTGCACAAATTACCAACCCCGCAACACATCTGTATACAGTTCCTTCTTGCCAACAGTCCATCCACCTCCACTCCTCAGGCTTTGCCTTTTTCCTCCCGCCATTCAATGGAGTGAGGCGGCTCCTCTTATTCAGGTCCCGGGAGTGTTCCAGGTGGCTCATTAGTATTACCTGGAATCATTCCCAGGTGTGCTGGAGGTCCTCTATAGGGCTCTGCAGCACCCTCTGGCGTATCCCTTTGGAACCCAAAAGGGCTTCATCAAACTTCAGCTCCCGACATGCCTTGCGAGAATCCATGGTATCACAGCTGCCCAGGAGGGCTTCCCTCTAGTGTCCCAGGGGAGTTATTGCCTCACCAATGCCCTCTGCCCTGGTCCTTCCACTCTGTTGGTGTCCCAGCCAGGCAGTGGCCGTGGCCACCCTTCACACATATTTGAAAATTACACATTAGTAAAAACACACCATCCTCATCATAAAGTGTGGTTGTAGCAACATTATGCAGTGGGGATGCTAATATACAGCAGGCCATGAAGGGCTTCGGAGCAAAATACAGATAAATCCAGGAGGAATGCCTGCATCTTGGTAGATCTCATGCAGGGCCATCTTAACGCATGGGCACAATGGGCACTGGCCAGGGGCCCCAGGAGCATAGGCGCCCACGGTGTTTCTGATGCCTATGTATGTTTCTGTTTTGCTATCAAAATAGGGGCCCCAGCACAACACTTTGCCCGGGGGCCTATGATGCTATTAAGATGGCCCTGGTTAGAAGACTTGTTTCCCAGCAAGACAAAGACCCTAAGCTTAAAGACAAAGCTACACAGGAATGGCTTATAAACAACGATAATGTCCTGTAGTGACTGAGTGCGAGTCCAGATCTCAATCCAATTAAGAATTTGGGGCTGAACTTGACAAAGGATGCTCACTCACGATCAGTACGCAAGTTGACAGAGCTTAAGCAGATTTCCAAAGATAAAGGAGGAAAAATGGCAGTGTGCAGATGTGCAAAGCTGACAGAAAGAAAAGACCTGTGCACATAGACACAAGGCTGTCATGGCTGCCAATGGTGCATTTACTAAATACTTGTGCAAAATATTGTTTTGTGGGTTATATTTGTAATTACTTTAGACCACCATTTTCATGAAACATTAAAAAGTGTTTTTCTGTTGATCAATATAAAAAATCCTAATTAAGTCCACTACAATTCAATGTTGTATAACAGTAAAATGTGAAAACCTCAAAGAGGTGAAGACTTTTTATCGGCACTGTATGTCTCTATTGTGTATTGTGGATTGAGGAAAAGCATAAAGATCGGGAAGACTGATTTATGTAACATCTGAACAGGTATGGAGTAGATACTAAATCTGAAATGACTGCTGAGTAATTATCTCCTTTAAAATCTATTTTAAGAAATATAATATTGAGTTAAGCAATAAGATGGAGAATAATTATCAGGAGTAAAGTCTGTAACATGTGGGCAGTTACAGGGTGGGTGGTGACTCTCAAAAAAATTGCTGAGTAGTTGGCTCAATTTCAATAAAATTAACATCTTAAAAACAAAAGTCAGAATGTAAATAGTAAACAAATGTCTAACAAAATAGAATTACAAAGCCATGTTGGAACATTGAAGTCTGTAAACTGTCTGACCCCCCAGGACAAATGCAGATGCCATCTCAGTTGATTTCTTTCCAGTTTAGACAGAAAGTGTAAATGTGACCGTGCCGCCGGAGGTTACGACTCTCTCCTCATGCTGGTGGCAGTTCTCCATTCTTCGGCAAAATTGCTCTGCAGTCTCCGCTGTCAGAAGGCATCAGTTTTATTCATGGATATTTATGAGTACAGCCCAGTCAAAATGTGTGCACCATGTGTGTCAAGCCAGCTCCCCAAACTAACCTTTGTCCAGCGTTTGGAGTTAGTTTTGATCAAAGTCACTCTGAATTACAGGATTTTTTAAATGAAACACTTGGTAATGCTGATGGCGGATGAAATGGTACCATGTTTGATGTGCAGCTCTTGTGACGGTGATCACAAATGGCTTGCTGTAAAAAGCTGTCAGCCTTTATAGATGTCCATCCAGCTCTTCTCTGGTTCATCCAAAGGAGGACTTACAGGAATTTACATTTTTTACAGACATGTGTATCCTTATTACGAAATAAACTTATTACCTTATGTCTGATCATGTACAGTAGTCACCCTGCCTTCCTTTTCATAGTATTGTCAGTTTTCAGTATGAAATGTTTTTATGATCTGTTTCAGTTTACCCTGTCTACTGTCTACTCAATTTTAACTCCTTTAAAGCCGGAACATGGACTTTATTTTCAGCTAGCCAAAGAACCAGTTGTTGCCTGGGTATAAATAAATGGAAATGCAACATGGCTGAACATAACCCACAATGAAACAAAAAAGATGAAAGTAATCCTGCAAGTGCACAAATTGAATTTTTTGAATATTCACAAGCTTGGATGATAATGAATCCAGTGCATCAGTCTTTATAGCATCATGCCAATGAAATCAACTGTGTATCTTCTAGAACCACATTTCACAGCAACCAATGTCATACTATGATGACAGTGACTTAAAATGGTGGCTCCCCTGGAAAAGCAACAGTTGATGGAAATGATCCAAAACTATTTTAATAACTGAAAAAACAATTACAAATATAAAAATAAATGCAAACATATTACACAAATAAGATAATGGGAAACAACATTTAGGTAAAGAACTTGAAACAAGCATTCAAAAATCCAAGCCTTCATAACAGTCTGAAGTCAGAGGCCGCACTAGTGATCTAGTGATCTAGTGAAATACGAGAGACCAAAAAGATTTTTTTGGACAAAACTCCCTTCAATCAGATAGTAGAAGACATAATGCAGTGTCATTACCTCAAAGCCAACTGCTTATTCTAAGTGCAGCTACGCTATATGGTGAAAATTATAATGTAGCTGCGTAGCGCAGTGGACACATGAACATCACATCTACATGAGCTTGTTGGACATCCCATTCCAGAAACATTGAGGATGAAATTTGAGTTGGCCCCCTCTTTGCAGTTGTAACACCCTCCACTCTTCAGAGAAGGCTTTTCATGAGATATTGGAGTGTGTTTGTGGGAATTTGCGCCCATTCAACCAAAAGAATATTTGTGAGGTCAGGTATTGATGTTGGACAAGAAGACCTGACCTGTAATCAGCGTTCTAATTCATCCCAAAGTTCAGTGAGTTTAAGGTCAGCACTCCGTGCAGGCCACTCAAATTCCTCCATGTCTTAATGCACCTGGCTTTATGAAAAGGGACACAGTCATGCGGGAACAGAAAAGAGCCTTCCCCACACTGTTACCACAAAGTTAGCAATGCACAATTGTCTAATAGGAACTATGTAGTGCAGAAGGTGTTGTTCTCCTTGCATCCTGCCAAACCCGGACTTGTTCATCTCAACTGATTCATCACCCCAGAGTCCAATGACGATGTACTTTACAAAATTCCAACCGACGTTTGGCGTTGTAGACAGTAATCTTGTTGCAGCTGCTTAGCCATAGAAACCATTTCAAGAATCTCCCGGTTGTTCTACTGATGTTGCTTCCTGAGGCAGTTTGGAACCATGTTATGAGTGCTGCAACAGATTCCCAGTAATTGTTATGCACTATGTGGTTTGGCACTCATTCTGTGCAATAGTGGGGTCTACCACTTTGTAGTTGAGCTGTTGATGATTCCACTTCACAATAATAACACTTACAGTTGACCGGGGCAGATCTAGCAGAGCAGCATCACGCACTGTCTTGTGGCAAAGGTGGCATCCTAAGACAGTGCCATGTTTAAAGTCACTAACCCATTCTGTCTGTCAAAGGAGTTTGCATGGCTTTTTGTTTGATTTAATGCTCCTGTTAACAATGGGTGGAGCTAAAACACCTGAATTCAATCTTTTGGAAGAGTGTCCACATACATTTGGCCATTTTGTATATTTCTAGACTAATTAACAATAATGTATAATTATAACTTTTTTTAAATTGTTGTGGCTGTCTGTCTGTCCAATGATGGTACTGTCCATCCATTTGTCCATCTCTGTCACTACTCCTGTGTGTGCACTAACATACAATAATTTAAAATGAACCTGCAAGAAAATATTACACAGTCCTCTTTGCTCATAGCTAACTTGATATTCTGTAACAACAAATCAAATATTTTCTATAATGTTAAACGTGCAATTAACATTGTAATTGGAGTACATTGTGTTCACCACAAAGTTTATCCGTGGCAACTATACAGTGTAAGGGACGACTGGCAGCCTTACCCAACCGGAACATCCATGAGATGGAAAGATCAGGGGAGAGAGCGTGGACAGGGCATTAACTCCCCTGGAGCTCTAGATGGCAGCCCCCCTGGGTTGCAATGGTGCCTCAGATTCCCACAGGGCAGGATGGGACATGGAGTTCTTCAACTCAGGGGATGCTGCAGGGACTAGGGTGTCCTACTTCATGAGGTTTAAAAGTAGCTGCCTGCCTCAGATAGATGAGCCAGAGTTGGGTGGAAGATAGACAAGGTTTGCGAGGAGGAGTGGAGGAGGCAGTAACAGAGCAGAAGAAGATGAAGAGTTGCTATATTGTACTTACCTTATTGTACTTGTGGTGGTAGCGGTGGTGGGAAATGCTTATTGAGAAGAGTTTTCCAACAAAAAAGGACTCTTTGTGCTTTTACCTTGTGACTGTGACTGTTTGTGTTGTGTGTTTGGGGAGCTGGAGCGCCTTCTAGTGTCTACAACAGCTTTATAAAACTATTTACATACCAATTATTAAATAATTAAACACATTTATAAGCAATAGTTATGTAATTTATACAACAAAAAAGAAACAATATAACTGAACATCAGACTGCATGTTTCCCATTTGCAGTTTTTCTCGATTCATAGCACATCGATGCATGGAGGGTTTTACTCAGAAAGTACCATTATTATCCTATGGGTGTTAACTGTCTGCGTTTAACTGTCAGCCGAGAGTTTATAAGTTCAACAATTAGAATTCAGCCCTAGGTTTAAACCTTATAATATATTATTAAGCAAAACAAAAATGATGTGGATGACTGTGAGTGGAAACATGCTTAGTCTCAGTTACATTGGCAGAACCATTTATAGGCTTTTTTAAAATTTAAATCCTACATTTCAAAGTCCTGGTGTCACCACAGTAGAGCCTATTCGTAGTTACCCAAACATCCGCTTCCTATCTTGCCAGGGGCCTGTCACCCACTTCGTCTTGACTATCTGGTCAGAAAGCTCTGGCAGGAGAAGTCAGTTTTGTGCGTCTGTAAAGTCAGCAAAGTTCCACCAGGGCATATGGTTGTCAGGTGGCCCCTGAAACCACTGTGATTCTGATACCCATTCTCTAGTTAAATTTGTGAATGCACTTTTGGGCCACGTTTCCCCTGTATGGGACAACAGGATTCTGCTTGTGCCTTTTGGGGATTCTTTGCTACCACTTATCAGTTTGGGTTCTTGCTTATCTGTTGTAGCTTCTCACCCATCTCTATGATCTTGCTGAAACCATCTTTAGTTTTTTCAGGACATTCTGCTCCCGTGTAAATCCCCCCAAATCTTGCTGGCTTTCGGAGCAACTCTCACATTGTTAGTATGAGTTTCTCCCTCACTGTTATACTTTTTCCCTATCCTGTGATACCATCACACCTTTCTGCCCCAGCAACTCTTGACCCTCCAACCAATCTATTTGTCATAATGCCCCCCTCTCATGGTTAGAGCTTTATAAGCTGCGCACAACTCTATAAAAGCTCTTTTGAGCATTCTTATGCACTCCATATTTTGCTTTATTTTTAATCTAAAAAAATCACCATAGCTGTCCATCATTTCTGAATCCGCTTTATGCAATTCTTAGCTTATTCAGACCATAAACCTGTAGCAAATAATCAAATGGCCAACTCAAGTACAACACAACACTACTGATAGTGCAACTGACACCCTTTGTATGGACATCTGAAGGCCAATCACCAGCTGGCTTTAACAGAACCAGAATTGCCGGCATGTGACTTTGAGAGTTTGGCAGGAGGTCATAGCCCTGGGTGCTTGTGTGTTTCAGTATTCATCCTCAAGGTTCCAGCTGCTACCAAGGGGTATCAAAGAGGTTATGCTTTTCTCAGCGAATGAGGCTGACGAGTGTGAAAGCTGAGTGACATAGATTTAAGACCTGAAAGACCTTCTGCGTTTCTGTTTTCTGTTCTGGCTTTAATACTATAGTGGGGAAGCAAGAGCTATGGCCACAGTGAACACTCAGACATTCAAGAAGTCTGAAGAAGCTGTAGGGAAAGACTGTTTCTTTGCCTCAGAGGAGGTGTTGGTTACCGGGAGGTACATCAAGGTGGGAGGAGTGAGAGCAATCTGATGACACTTTGACACACCAAATTTCAGGGACACTTTGAGAGTCTTCTTATTTTGGGCACCACATACTCCCTTTAAAAACAATGCCTGAAGTCCTCTGTGAGATTCATTCAGCCGAAACTTGCCCACTCTAATTCCTGGTCACATGGGCTGGAGTCTATCCCAGCAGCATTGGGTGCAAAACAAGAACTGATCCTGGACATGCCATTAGTCGTTTGCAGGACCTACTCAAGTTCACAGCTACCCTCATACTCACACTTTTAAATCAGCAGTTAAACTAATCAAAATGCCTTTGGGGGGTGCAGGTGTAAAGAGATACCTTAGATTTGATTAGATAAACTATTAATTCCATGGGGAAGTTCAGATGCATACTGCAGCAGAAGCATAAAAAAGCAAGGATTCAGACTCACAGGACAAATAATACAACCAATCAATCAATTAATCATCCATCCATCCATTATCCAATCCGCTATATCCTAACCACATGGTCATGTGGGTCTGCTGAACCCAGGTCTCAATTAATGTATATTGTTCAGAAATTTCACAATGAATTTAAAGAGTACATTCTGAGGAAGCATTGAATTACTTCATGGCAGTGAGCAGAGAAAACCCCCGGAGACACTTCTTAGCACAACATGGTGGAATGAGTCCATGGCTAAAAGTGCTCCAAGACAGCGTCTCATGGTGGAAATGGAGGGGATTATTCATTATGGTATCCACTTTTACCACAATAGCTTCTAGTGTATCCAGGGTTCACTTGCTGAAGGCGTAGGCTTTCTTGATACGTTTGTTCAGGCCTTGTGCTTCTTTTGAGCTCAGGTTGCTTTCCCAGGAGACCACAGCATAGAACACTATACTGGCTACTATGGACTGGTAGAACATTTCCAGCAGCTTCCTTCACACATCAGACGTGTGAAACTTAAACTGTCTCATGATCCCAGAAGTTACCTTTAAAAAAACATTAGCCAAAATCTAAAACCATAAAATAACATGTAAACTCCACTAAGAAGGGATGTGAACTCAGGATCCAACAGCTGGGAGAAACAACTGTGTCCCCCAACATTAATAAGATATCTTTGAAGTGGTCTTGTGCTTCCAGGCCATCTGAGAAATTGAATTCCTCCAGTATGGCCTACGTTAGTTACTGTTGTAAAAGAACCAGGCAAAGAGCATGAAAAAGATTTGGGGATGACCACCCTGTATACTGGACTGACTAACAGAGATTGAATGATGTCTTAAATATGGCTGAAAGAGGAAGGGGTGGATCAGGGCAGCCGGAAGAGGAAATGAGGTTTTCAGTAGGTGAGTTCTGGAATGGACAGGACGCCATCAGTGATGGCTGAAAGTGATGTCATCAGTGGGAGGGGTTGGTGGCGATGTCACTCGGAGGTACATTCTTCGGTGGGTCTACAGAAGGACAAAACGAGAACGGATCAGATGACAGTGTCAACCCCTGGTCCAACTGAGTAATAACACCATTTGAGCCCATCACCTGTCTCCCATGTGCACGTGTATGCTGCCAGCAGGCAGTCTGTATTACAAATCCCATTGGAGGCATCCAGAAGAGCTTGCTTACTGAAGATCTTAAACTTTTCATCATAGGGTTTGGAAAGACTAACTTTAATTTCCATTTGTGGTTTGGGGGAGTGAACTCATTTAGTGTTATTAAGCCCCTGTGTCCTCCTATGCTAATTTTCATTGGCTTCAGGCAAAATCTGAAGTATCTCCTGTAGGAGAAGCAATGGAAATTTTGGGGCTTAAAGCTTTACTTCAACAAAATCTGAGTTTTGGATTTTTTTTTTGTGGCTTTGGGAAGTCCCTCTGTAATGATTTCAAATGGCAGGTTTCTAAGATTATCTTGGCAAAGAGCAGACAAGGAGAACAAGGATAATTCTGTAAATTGAAGATTACTATAATAGCTTTTATTACTGCATTATTATTATTATTTCGAAAAGGAATTTTAAAATGTCAGAAATGATTTAACATTCTCAGTGTGTAACGCTAGTTAATGCTGCTTTCTGTTTCACATCTCCCAATCCTCTCAGTGTGACATGCTTTAAATTGAACTTCTAAAAATGATCTGACATCACTATCTACTGCAGTCATTCAGCCATGACGTTCGTACTGCTAAAGGCAGAAAGGAGGAAATGAGGTCTTCTAAACACTATCTTTGTATGAACGATGTTTATGAATTCCAGATCATCTGAATGCATTAAGCAGCAATCACCAAATAATGCAGGAGAATCTGACAAGGTCTGAATTTGACAGATCCTAGTTTTAAAGCAGATGTTGCTGAAACTAAAGAAAAAAGTTTTGCTTGAGGCTTCTGTCTTGTTGAGTTAAAAGTAATGTGTTTTGTAATAGTTAAGACGCTGATGAAGAAATCAGATCTACCACAGTGTCACTGTTAAATACTAAAATAGTGCTCTGCATTCTGTGCATCCAGTTTTTAAATATTGTTCTAAGTTGGGTGATTTCTGTGTTGCTCCTCAAGTTTTACTTTTTTCAGGGTGGTGGGGAGGCCATTCCACCAGAAGCCCACTCTGAGCCCACCCTAGAGGGGACACAAGTGCATAACAAACACCCACACACACAGCCATTTCATACCAATTTAGAGTTGCTGATTGTTGCGGTAGGGTCCTAGTGTGTCTCATATTCCCCCTTTATACTCTTTGTTATATAGTTCTTAACAGAATGCCCCTAAATAACATCCTCATCATCAAGTAAATTGCAGTGGACTGATAACTCAAAGCATCTCAGTTTGAAGGTCTGTGCTGTGGTAACTGCCAGTGGCTAACTTTGTACATGGAGCATCTGGCTCTGAAGCGATCTTCTTCCAGCGTGAGTTAAATGGAGAACTCCTTTAGTCAGCCTCACAGAGATCACTTCTGAACACTGCGAGTGGTTTGTTTCCTGGTGACGTCAGCTGATATCTCTATCTCTTTTTTACGCAGATCCTCCCCTACACTTCACCTGTCCACAGTGTAAATCCCATCCTCATCGCCAGGTGTGTTGTCGTAGACTCACACCACAAGGCATCTAAGTTTAAATGTTTGCAGTGTGGCAACTGCTGGTGGCCAACCACGAAGCACAAAACATCTGGCTCAGTAACTCTTCATGTAGCTTACGCTGCAAGGATGTTCTTTCAGATCCAGATGTTATGGGTCCACGACTGGCCACTAGCAGTTATCACAGTGCAAACTCAAATGATTTCTGGTGTTAGTCCAAGGCAATTCAGTTGCTAATGAACTTTAGTAGAAGTAGTAATACTTGTATATTTTCTGGAAATGAGAGGCAACCTTAGAGGGACACTGGAAGAAAGTGCAGATTCCTCACAGAAAATGAATTGAACAAAGATCCCGACACCTCAAAGACATCTGCCTCAGCACACCACTATACTAGCTTCCATAAAATATTTGTTAGTGACATTCATTTTAGATTTTTCTGCTATGCAATCATTTTTCCCTCCTAACTCATGGTTGTTATATTTTTAGCTTTATGCATAAAGACAAATGTCAGCAGGAAGCATCATCTATTTTTTTGCAGAATTGATTTATCCATTTCTACACACAGTATGAAAGTAACAGAACATGACAGAGAGCGAACGCTGCTGCCTGATTAGAGCACTCCCATTAAATGTGATCCTAACAGACAACGCTCTGAAAGCCCAGACTGCTTTCATAAAATGGATTCACTTTGGTGAGTTTAGTGTAGCCAAGCAGGTAGGAATTTGTCCTAGGAAGCACATGCTAGAGAGTTCAGGGCCGACTACTGACTCTTAGCAAGTCCCTTATGGACATTTCTGCTTACTTTCAGTGTGGTAAAGACAGTGGGCTTTATACCCCAAGGCTACTGGTTCTGTTTTCACCTCTGACTGAGCAAGTCACACAGCCTACCTGTGGTCCAACTGCAAAAAACACAAGCAAGCAATGGAACTGTACACTTAGCAAATAAGTATCCCTGATTTAAGCTATTAGCTAAATATAAAGTATAATACATTTTAAAAGTGCTATTAAAAAGAACAATTCATTTTACATTCAATTTAGTAAAAACATACAGAAGCAGCTGGCATAGTGACTAATGTGTTTGGCTGTCAATATCATCCAGAATCACTTCACCTCGTGTGCGGGGTTGCTAGAGAAATATGGAGCCAGCTTCTGTTATGCTCTGATTGGTAGACAGAAACGTTAAGAACTCGGAACAGGAGATTTAGGTGTGGTGAAGATTACAGACAAGTCGAACAGGCAAGGGTCATACTTGTAGAGACATGGGACCAAAGCGAAAGGGCATGAAACCTACACAACACAAAAGGTTTAATTTAATCAAGAAAACAAACTTTCTTTCCTGGCTGAGTCAATATTTTATTCTCATACAAAGTTAACATATTAGTAGAGTTACTGTGTGGTCTTAGAAAATTTTAAAAAGAAAACTTCTGCCTTGGCAGTCCCACTCATAGTGAGGGATGATACAGGCGTATTGCTGTCTGTATAAAGAAGCCCCAGTAGTTTCTTGTCACACTTCTGCTGAATGATTCTTTGGCTGAAAGTCCTCAGTGTTAGTGTGTCAGAGAAAGGATGTGCAGCATTGTTCATAATGGCACTCAGTTTTGTTTTATTTCTCTCCTTCACTACAACCTCCAGAGTGTGTCCCATAACTAAGCCTGCCCTTTTACTTAGCCTGTTGATTCAGTGAGCCTCTCTAGAAGTGATGTTACAAGCCCAGCAAACCACAGCATAGAAAATCACGCTGGCCATCACAGAGTTGTAGAAGATGTGAAGGATGTCAATACCGACGTTAAAGGAACGCATTCTCCAAAGAAAAAAGTGCCTGCTCTGCCCTTTCTTATATAGCTCTTGAGACCAATCCAGGTTGTCATTGATGCGGCCCCCCAAGTACTTGTAGGTGTGCACCTCAATATATATGCCCTTTGAATAGTTACTGCACATAGATGGTCTATAAGATATAAGATATTCATGAATACATATGCCTTGCAAATAAAGATATGTTATGATTCCAGGTAATTTAAAAAAAATTCAGCTTCTCCTTGTTCATAGCTGTCCTGTTATGGATTTTCAGAAGCGCATTTTTGAACACATTTTTTATTATTTTAAGTTATTAAAAAAATAATTAAGCCACTTTGTTTTTACAGGTCCCATTATTTTGAGTCACTTTTATTATGACACCATGTGTCATGTGTAACCAGTGTCTTGAACGTGACGATTTAAAAAGCAGCACATCAGACACGTCATTATCCGAGTTTGCGGATATCACATAAAAACAACCTTTTATGCATGCACATGCATTTTATGCACTTCAGTATCCCCGGTTCCTGGATCTTTGCTTTTCTTTCTTTATAATTATTCTTTCATTAGCGTTTTGAGTGCAACAAACAATAGGACAGATTTCTGGTTTTGATTTTGGCTTTGGCTGGTCATCCTAATTTCTCAAGCAGCCTTTCCTTTTGCAAAGGACATTAGCTAGTTGTTAATATCTTTGTTCTTTTTCTCTCATGGAGAACAGGAGGTGTGTGGCGGGTGACATCACAAACACCTCAGGCTAAATGTCTGAGACTGTGGATTCAAGACTATGCGTGTGTGTTATGTGTAAAAGAACGTCAGACTAGCAACCTTTTGTTTTTGACTTTGACGTGCATCTAGTTGCATGTTTTTGATTCTTGCCGTCCTTGTTTTGAACATTGACAAGGTTTTTCGACAACATTTTATCTACCGGTTCCTTAAAACAATAAATCTGCCTTAATCTTTTCATGGTATAATTCTAGTGAACAGTGCCATCTTAGCAATTAACGTTATCATGCTGTTTTATTTTGCATACTGCTTTGGATGAAACCTTCAGCTAAATAAATTCATTATTACCAAGGCAACAATGTTATAGCTTCCATATGATTATTTCAAGTATCTAAAGCAGTGGGTTTCTGTGTCTTTTATAAGTGACGACTTCCAGTACAACTGTGGCATATTGTGGGTTGACTGTCAGCTCAGAATTGGAGTTGTGTGAGTATGTAGGGGAGCCCTACGATGGGCTGCTGAGCCATACAGAGTTTATATCTGTTTTTTTTCCTGCAGTGCTGCTACTAAATGAATGGCTGGATTATATTTCTGCTTCCTCACAGGTTCTGTTCATTTTTACCTCTCGTTAAAGAGATGCATTAAAAAGCAAATCAATGCCCCTTTGAAACAGATGATCTCCTGAAGTATTATTCTACTTTAGTTTTTCTACCCCATTAAATTAGCCAATGATTGCTATCAAGGCTTTTTATTTAAGGACTGTTGAAGGTTGAGCTCCGGGCAGTTGATTCACTATGTCATTTATTTACTTTTGTTTAAATTCCATCCATCCTTTCAGCCACCCATCCATTTGTAACTCGCTTTTCCAGTTCAGACTGGTTGGAATTGGTGCCTATCCTGGCAGCACAGAATGAAAAATGTTCCATAATGTGTGTCCTTGTAAAGCTTTTTGGGAGATGACTCTTCATGACAGATTCAACGTCACTAAACTTTTCACTGGTCTTTCTCTGCACGCCGTTGCCCATTTCTTCTGACATATTGATTAAATAAATCAAATGCACCTACTTCAAGGTCCTCAAGTCTACTACTACAAATTACAGTGAAGAAGAAACAAACTTTGAATCTATCCAAAAGAGTGTGCAACCAATACCATGGTGTTGATGCAACAAAAACAGTGATGACAATACAGAGTTTTAAAAAGTGGAATTCCCACATTCTGGCTGTAAGGCAATCCAATGCAATCTCATTTTAAGAAACTAACTTATCATTTACAAGATCAGTGTACAATATAATTTAAAACACAAAATAAAATTCAAAAAATCTCAATGAAATGAAACACATCATGTGGAAAATTCTGACTCCTAAGAAAGTCCTTGCAGCAAAATAAGCGTCTGGGTCCACTTGGCCCTGACTCGGGTGAACTGTCTTTATGCATTTATTTCAAAATGCGTCATCTCATTTCCTCAAGATAGGGTTCTGGTAGTAATGGACTGTGATGGTTCAACTTTCCTAACCCCGGTAAATCTTCCACATCTCCCGGGGAATTCCTTTATGCTCTTGGCCCAGCTTCTGGTTTTTCTCCAAGAGGTTTTACTCAAAACAACCCAGGAGGCATCTTCAAACATTTTCTAAACCTCTTGGTCCAGAGGATCAGGGCAGAGTCTAGCAAACTGTGGAGAAACATCATTTTGTTATCCTGCATGTTATGGCCACTGGGGTCACACCAGATCCCCAAACCCAACACAAGCAGACACAAACACACATTTTTATTTGGCTGTGGAAAACACTGTCAATTATTTCCCACCTGCAGTGCACAATACAAAAGCAGAGTATAAGCACAAAGCACACTTCTTTTCTTTTTTTTCTTTTCGTTTCTTTTCTTCATTTTCTTAGTCTTTCTCAGGCCGCCTTCACTACTCCTCTGGCAAGTGTCGCCCTATTCCTCCAATCTCTCGCTCCCAGAATGAAGGCAAGCGACTCCTTTTATGTTGCATCTGAGATTTTTCCTGGTGGCTTGTTAGTAAGGTCCAGAATCACTCCCAGTTGAGGCAGAAGCCCAACAAAGTAGGGCTCTGCAGTTCCCCCGGTTGCCCTCATGGAATCCACCAGTGCTGTGCCAAACTCCAACTCCCATGGAGCTCTGTGGGAATCTGAGACACCTCTGCAACCTGGCTGGGGCTGCCATCTAGCACTCTGGGGGAGGCAGTGCACTCCGCACATCTGCTCCCCCAGTTCTTACTTTAAGAAGACGACCCGGCCAGGTAAGGGTTCTGGCCATCCGTCACAATGTGCAACCTCAATCTTTCCACCATTACTCAAAGTGCATGACCGTGGGTGAGGACAGCCATGTACTTTAACCAGTAAGTCAAACGCTTTGTCCAAGCACTTAACTCCTGCTTCACTACCACCTGCTGTAATGGTGCCACTACACTGATCTCTCTGGGTCATTTGTCAAGACCACTCCTCAAGGGGTGGCCATCTTTTCAAGGTACCACTCCAGACTATTTCATATGTAAGGAAGCCCACATTAGAGTAATATCCAGATTCCAGAAGTTTTGTTTTATTATGTTTTTGTGTATACAATTGATCTTCTTGGTAATGTCATGATCATCTCCACTTTATAGAGTTGGTTCCTGTTTTTAGTAAACAAAAAGTTTAAAATGCTGCAACTTTTAAAACAATTAATCCAATCCAAAACATGTCACACCATGCAGACATTTTCTAAGTTGTTAAAAAAATAAGAAAGTACTCATGTTGCCACAGACACAATAAGTAGACAAATAAATAAAGAAATAATATATTCGGCCATTTTAAATATCATTAATGGTACTTGTTTACGTTTTTGTAATTTTATAGTTTTATACGTTGTAAGTGCCATAAAGTAAGGACAGGCTGGCATGGAGGATGACTTCTTGCCTGGCCAGGAGGCAAAGATGAATGGATTGTGCAAATATGGGTGCCAGGAGCAGTTAATTCCTCCACACAACAGGTGCCAATGTTCCTCAGACTGAACCAAGTCAGGACACCCGCAAGGTGGCATAGAAATTAGAGTCCGAAAATGCAATACTGTCGGGGTCTTTGGGTGCCGCAAGAGGCTTGATGACAAAGGAAGAATGTCCTGGTTTCCATATGACCCCTGGGTGTAACACTGGAAGTATTTCCTGGGGGGGGTTCTAATTCCAAAGGAAACCTGCAGCCTCACTTGGGGGAGTCAGAGTTTGGAGGCAGAGGGCAACACTTTACTGGAGGACAAAGGAGAATCTTTGGTATATGTGTATTATGGCTGCTGCCATTGAGAAAAACGTGTTAGTGATGAATAAAAACCTTTTATTTTAACCCAGAATTATCCTGGGTGATATTGTATCTGCAGTTTGGGGCTCAGTGGCATCCCCTTGTAGTTACAACATGTAATGTAAGACTATATTGTAACTTTATATCATGAACATTGTGACCAGTGTCACCACTGGTTATTTGCCATAATGGCGATGACCATCACTTATGATGTGCAGTTCAATAGTTCCCCTGCTCCATTTTTTCTCCCACATAGCGCCATCAGTGGCGTGCTCTTATGCTCTTATCTGCAAGCTGTCTCTCTGTTAAACAGTAAACGTATGGCAAAGAAACACAGCTACCCTTCAGAAACTCACTGTTAAAATAGTATTTCAGTGAGAATCAAACGCACTGTTACCCGTCCCCTTTGCGGGATCAGCTGCAGGCTTGCAGGCTTACTATGCAACATGCTTCTCACACAAGGTTTAGAACATTTAAAAGACCAAGCCCCGGCCAACTTAACAGCTCACTCTACTGTCCTCTCTCCCTCAGACTGTGTCTGCTCCAGTCGCTGCTTCCGAGCCATTGAACCTGCTTGGTGAGGTGGACTTTGTGTTCTTTTGACCTGGAGAAGGGAGCTGGACTGCCACATTTGACAGCTGCGACCTGTGTGCTTTTCTGCTGCTGACGAACCCCTTCTGAAAAGAATCTTGTGTTTGTACCTGTCAGTTCAACAATAAAGATTTTGTACCTTGGGAACCTGATCTCTTTTCCAGTCTCCTGTGCAGCTCTGTGTCCCAAGCTTGACAATATGTTTGACCTGGGGTATAATGTAAATATGTAGTGATATGGTTGTGACTCTGAAATGAAAATGCAATTATCGTCTGGCTCTCCAGCTTAAATGTCAAACACTCAGTATACCTAAAGTAAATTAATCTTTTTAAAGTCAGTGTAAAACAAGAGTTAAATCATCTTATTGTTGGTGTTATTCAAGGCTGGAATGACACCAAGGAGGTGTTTCTTTGGCAAATTATACATTGCATATCTCCATCATGTTGTTTATTCATCAGCATCACTAGTTTGATGGCCACTGGGTACTTGGTTTATTCCTAAGATGTTTTCCTCCTCTTTCTGTGCTTCTGGACATCTTTTAGGGTGTTTTCATATCATCCGGGACCACCTCCAACCAGCCACTTTGGCCTCATTCCCCCACTTTCACCTTGGTGCACCTCTTCACTCAGTCGTCTTCCATTCAAAAGACCCAAATCACCCGCCTCACCATATTGTGTATTTGTAATAAATCGTTATAGTTATTCTTTTCAATTTTGGGTAGCCTGTAGGAGGGAAAAACATTTATTTTCACTCACAGGTTTATTTTTTTCTTCTCTTCATTTGCAATATCATTCCTGTATACCTTAAACTAGATCTTCATGCCTTTTTCACAGCTTTCATGCGTATATTGTCTCTCACTACTTTCATCAACAGAAAGTAAACATAAAGGCAAGAGAATAAGGGTTCAGTGCACACTTTGGAGAAGCTGCTCATGCACAGAAATGTTTGCTTTAGGTTCCTTAGGTTTCCATGTCTGGTACTCCAGGTCAAATCCTTCATTTCTACACATCTCTAGACATTGTTAATGTTAAACACACCATCTCTCTTAATCAAGCTTTATTCTGTTTAGAATGGTTTGTGCATGTTTGCCAGGGAAATTTCTGTGGAATCTATCCAAAAAAACACCTTAGCAATTTGGGCTGTGTTTGTACATTTGTTTTTCATTCACATCTTCATCCTGCCATAATTTCAAACATATTAAAATTTCTTTTTGTCTTACATGCCACCTGAAATTTAAATGCAAAAAAGCCAAAAGGTGGTTGGTACTGCTTAGAGCCCGACCTGGTGGGACAACCTAAAGCCCCCTTGGAGTTTCTAGCACCCTGATACATATCATTTGCTTCCTTTATATCTGGTGCTGAGATGTCACCTGCTGTACTTGGGTCCCAATCTAGGTGGTTTGTTATTTGGTGGGCATGCTCATGCACATGCTCCAAACCTCCTCTTCCTCCCTCCCTATCTATCTATGTTGCATTGAATAGTGGGGCAAGGATTCCTCTTGGAATTTTGATAACGATGATATGTGGATCAGAGAATTGGGGCCACTAGAAGGTGTCATTACACAACCATTTACTGCCAGTATGCCACTGTGAAAACTGGAATAAAGCCGGAAACGGCCCACCTCAAGTCGAGAACCTCATCTCTCTTAAATAAACTAAGGGGTGAGAGCTGTGGAAGCATAGGTGACCTTATGGACCTTAAGGTTTAGTCTGCTGTTCTAAACTACTGGGTCTTAGTGCCTGGTGCTGGGGCTTTAACAGATTTGTTTTAAATGTTGTAGGTCCTAAGCCCCCATAGTCCTGTAATTTACATCCATACCCAAAGCAGCCCCTAGGTTGACACCATCTTGACCTTCTTTTTCTTCACCCTTTCCAACTTCTATGTGGGGGTCGATGTGATTGATCAACCTTCTCCACACAGCTTAGACCTGCACCTCCTCCCTAGTCAGACTCTTTTCCTTCAGATCTTTTTTCATTAAGGTTTTTTTTTTTTTAAGTTTTATAGCTGGACGCCCTTTCTGACACTAACCCTCTCTATTTATCCGGGCTTGTGACCAGCACCAATTTAGCTAGATTAAACTAGGGGCATAGCCAGGAATAGATTATAGGGTGGGCCTGTGTAAAAATGGGTGTTTTAGTTTTTAGTAGGATATATAAAGGCACTTTTCCAAAAAATACATCTATTCTTACTGTGCTACATCCATATAAATGATTTATTAGGACCATGTAAAATTTGAGCAAAAATTATTAGGACAATCAAATATTGTTGTACCACAGCAGACACAAATACAAAATCAGTCCCTACCTGGCCTGTAAAGTTTTATGCCAGACACAGGCATTGGAGCTTTAGATTGACCTGGTCGATGATTTCCTCACTGTCTAGATTTTCAGCAAGATCGTTTTCAAATGATAAGATAGTCAAGTTGCTGAGATGAACTGATGACTTTGGTGATCTCAAATGCGTCTTGATCCAATTTACAGAAGAAAAAACTCTCTAAACAAGGCTTTTTAAAAAACCTTGATATTTCCATTTGTTTTGCCATGTCAGAAATAATCCCTCAAAATAAGAGCTATCTTTTGGTGTTTGTTGAAAATACTCAATTAAGCAACAAAAGGTTCTGTTAACCGTCTAATGACTACTACCGATCAGGTTACATGTACACTGTAACACTGCCCAATTTATTTATTTATTGAGAATTCAGTAAACCAATGGGATTTGACATACCACTTCAAAGGAAAGATAAAAAGCAAATACCCAATCAATTGCAAAATTTAAAAGAAGATTTCATATAAAATTAATTGATTGGTTGGGCCTATGGCCAATCAGGGAGGGCCTTCTCTATGCCATTGGATTAAACCACTAGGCTGACACCACCACACATCAACATCTGAGCTCAGAAAAACCATAATAATGTAGACTAAATTCATATTTAAAAAGTTGTCTTATTTATATACGCACAAAACACAACAATGACAAAAGTTTAAATGCAGATGGCATCTAATATAATACTTTAGCTTGTTGCCAGTTTTAACTATTAGTTTTGGTGATGCTGCTAAAGTAAACATAGTAAAGAAAATAACAGTCTTAAAGTAACTCAGCAGTAATGAAACTACAATGGGACAGCACCCTGTGAAGGTATTGTTCCTGCCTTGTGCCCATTGCTTGCTGATTTAGGCTCCATCTTCCCTGCAACCCCGCTCTGGATAAGCAGATTTAGAAAATGGATGGATGACACAGACTCAGACCTCCCTTTATATCTTCAGGTTGAGGTACCTGACTAAGGTTAAATCTTACTGAGTTTATATTTAGTAGGTTCTAATAAAAACGTTCAGGAACTCAGACTTGTGTTAAAACCCACTACTAGTGTACATGTTATTGTTTTTCA
Source organism: Polypterus bichir lapradei (assembly GCA_026402145.1). Taxonomy (NCBI): domain Eukaryota; kingdom Metazoa; phylum Chordata; class Cladistia; order Polypteriformes; family Polypteridae; genus Polypterus; species Polypterus bichir. Next base: position 4,903,814 of record JANRMT010062812.1, on the reverse strand, counting down.
CGCCTTTATTGCCCATTGTACTAAAAAGTACATTCTGTTCCAAAAGGACATTTCATTAAGGTATACATTTCTTTGCCAAATAAATATGAAAAGATCTTGTTTCAGAAGTTCATTTTTAACTGCAGCAAACACAAGAGGAATGGCTTATCCTCCTGTTCAGCCCCTTACTACTTTTTTAAATTATTCACCTTGACAGTGTACTTTTACTTGCCAGTTTTAATTTTTAGATATCTGAGTACCTTCAGCACATTTCTGCCTCCAACTGACTCTTAACCTGAACTTCCACTTGTGGGCCTGGGTGCTCTGTTTCCTTAATGGGAATTTATGATTATTAAGAAACGGGTGGGTTATTACAGTTTCTGTGGTGTATAGCATCTAGGGTTTATTTGAAACTTAAAGTAATTTTTCTTACCATTTATATTTCCCACCTATAACTTTCATAAGTTAAAATTCAGTTATCTTTTTTCCAAAATGTGTAACATTCGCAGGTTGGATCTTGCCCTGGAAACATTTTGGACAATTTTAAGTGAGACAGATGTGTTCGATATATAATTTTAAGTTGAATAATTGTATGCTTTGAGCTTGAGTGAATTCTCTGCATTGCTACCTTCCACTCCGTTTCTGATATGTTGAATGAGAGATCTTTTTCCCACTGTCCTCTTAGATCTTAACATCACAGGTGGCACAGTGGTAGTGCTGCTGCTTTGCAGTAAGGAGACTGTGGAAGATTGTGGGTTTGCTTCCTGGTTCCTCCCTGTGTGGATAGCGCTTTGAGTACTGAGAAAAGCGCTATATAAATGTAATGAATTATTATTATTATCTTTGAAAGGGAGGAACTGTAAAATGATTTTATATATTGCAGAAATGCTGTTTGAGTCCTTGAAACTGAGCAATATTTTTTCCAGCATAGAGGAAGGTGGGAGATGAGAAAAATGGGGGAAGGTTCTGTTTAACAAAGTTTCTTATTTGAAGATAGTGAAAGAAATAGATAGATAGATAGATAGATAGATAGATAGATAGATAGATAGATAGATAGATAGATAGATAGATA
>JANRMT010062812.1:4888549-4901648 GCA_026402145.1 Polypterus bichir lapradei | reverse complement strand
GTTATTTCTTGATCGATTTTTACACTTTTACACGCTATATATGCGAACTTGGCCGTTCCCGGTTTCCCGGGAATTACAGCAGTTTCAGGAGCCCGGGATTGGATTCCCTAGCCTGAACCCAACACACTGCTTGATTTTATTTTATCCTTGTAAATAATTTAATTCCTTTGCAAGAAAACTGCAGCCCATAACATTTTGAACCATCTCATAAACAGTGTAAAGCCAAATGTGATTTTATCAGGATCACAATAAATACAAAACCAACATAAGTATGGATCTCAAAGGATTGACAGTAATTGTTCACGCTACTGCCCAACCTTGTGGAGTCTGCGCTTTTTCTTCCACATGGTGAGCATTTACCTGCAGGGCCAATAGTGAACTCTAAACAGGGCCAGAATGGCGAAGTGAGGGTATGGCACACCACCAAGAGCCAAATCTAGCCTTAAGCTCACTACTTCCAAAGATAGGCATCAGCCCTTTGTCATCCTACAATTGAATTAAGTGGGTGCATTTGTAAACGGACAGGGGGTGACCCCTGTGGCCTCTGGTTATTACTCAAACCCATATATGAATCAGATACCAATTTTCACCGTTAATACTGTGGCACGCGGCTGGGGGTGGTACCCAGCTGGGACGCCCAGGAGGACCGGAGGAGGGCTTGCACCTTCTCCAGACCATGAGGGGGCGACTGCCCTGGTTGCTTTGGGGGCCACGGGTGCAGAGCTTTGAAACTCAACCCTGTAGGTGCCCGTGGTTACCACCGGGGGCGCCCCAATGCCTTGGAAACCTTGGACCTCAGCACTTCTGCCACACCCGGAAGTGCTGGGGAGAAGAGGAGCAGGGACACCTGGAGTGCTTCCGGGGATATAGCCGGCACTTCCGCCAAACTGGGGTGTGTCAGTGGGAGATTGCCGGAAGACTCCTGGAGCACATCTGGGTGTGGATAAAAGGGGCTGCCTCCCTTCATTCAGGGCTGGAGTCGGGTGGAAGAGGACGAGGTCTGAGAGAGGAAAGAAGCGGCCTGAAGAGAGGAAAGGCATTGTGTATTGGCCTGGACAATTGGGTTGATTGGTGCTGTGGCACTGGGTCGTGCACTTTATTATTATTATAATAAACGTGTGTTGGACTAAAAATGATACCCGTCTGCCTGTATCTGGGCTGCTTCCCACAATACACATAATATTTGAATAACTCACTTGACCATTCATCTGTGACAAGTTACATTTATGAGAAAATAAACCAGTTTTGTAAAGCAGAGGGCATTGCTATACCTTAATCCTCATCTTTCTAATCTCATTCTTATTTCTTATATTTTATTAAAACAAGTTCTTTATTTATGACCTCATATGGTGCTCTATGCGCTATCCTTTGTTTTTGCATGCCACTGCTAATTGGCTACCGGGCAAGGCAGAAGAGAAGCAATTATAAATTAATTTTAATAATCAACTTAACTAAAAATGAAGGCAGAAAACACTTAAAAGCTTTTCACAGAAAGAATGGCTTTGCTTTTCTGTCTCTTTTCAATTTATTTTCAGCACCAAACTACTCATTTGTAACTTGCTGACATCCACAATTTGCAGCTGTCAAACATCATCTTGTTTATGCTTGATAAATTTGAAAGATAATCTGTGGGTCACATGCAAGTAAGAATTGCATTGTAATATGAACACAATACCCTTGAACTTCAGTATTCAAAAATGTCCACCTTAGAGGATCTGTAGAGCTATTTTTGCTTTGGCACTGAAAGCAAACCTCTCCATTCAAAGCGTGGTAGATCTAGGCCATCCTATTGTGAGCAGGAAAGATGGCATAGAGGCAGTGGACCTAGACTGCCAACCACAAGGGTATCAGTTCAGTTCTCACCAACACTACACAAGGCTGACATTCCCTTTCTAGACAGACACACTGCTGATGGCTGTGCTCAAGAGGTCATTAAAGGCCTTGATCTTCGTTTTTTTCCGGGACACTCGCAAGCCCAGACACTGAGACTCCTCGCTCCGTCTCCTGAGAGCCCCGTTCCGAGCCTCCATTGACTCAGCGAAGATCACAGCATTGTCAGCAAAGTCAAGATCAGTGAATCTTTCTCCACCAACATAAAACAAATAAATTATAAATTGATCAGCTGAACAATATCTGATCATGTTTGTTGCAAAAGGCCATATCACATGAAAGCTGATTAACCTATTGGTCTTATGCTTATACATATAACATAACATTTTTAAACCATAGAGAGCTGGAGGTAGCAGAGTTAAAGATGCTAAGATTTGCATTGGGTATGACGAGGATGGACAGGATTAAAAATGAGGACATTAGAGGGTCTGCTCAAGTTAGATGGTTGGGAGACAAAGTCAGAGAGGCGAGATTATGTTGGTTTGGACATATACAGAGGAGAGATGCTGAGTATATTGGGAGAAGGATCTTAAGGATAGAGCTGCCAGGGAAGAGGAAAAGAGGAAGGCCTAAGAGAAGGTTTATGGATGTGGTGAGAGAGGACATGCAGGTGATGGGTGTAACAGAACAAGATGCAGAGGACAGAAAGATATGGAAGAAGATGATCCGCTGTGGCGACCCCTAACGGGAGCAGCTGAAAGAAGAAGAAGAAGAATCAGCATTTCACAGTGATAAGAGGTCAGAGCCTGTACCAGTAGCACTGACACTAAGAAACCACGCCGAGGCCATTGTAGTGCCCAGTCATGCTTACACATGGGGCAACTTTAGAATCAGAAATGAAGATTAAGCACACATTTGTTGGAAGTCAGGTATCCCTAGAGAAAACCCCAGTAAGACAGAGGGATAATGTGCAAACACAGACAGCGGCCTGTTACAGGACTCAAACACAGAACTATGGATACTCGTACATGAGGCAGCAGTGCTCACCATTATGCCACTCTACTGTCCATTTAAGAGCAACAACTTTTCAAACAGACAACCTAGTTGCAAAGCACTAAATGAATGTTAAGAAACAGATAATTGGAAGTCAGTTTAAATTGTAGAAAAATAAAATTTGAAAATGTAAAATGAAAGTTGGAAATGTAAGTCATATATTTAATTTGTTAATACTGAAATTTCTGAAATATTCAGGGAATTTCCTGACACCATTTGGTTCAGACTCCACTGCTGCCTGGACATAACAATATAATGCAGCAGTTGTTAAGTTCAGTCCTGGGGGGCCTCTTGTGAACGCAGTTATTTGTTCCCACGTTTTGCTTTTCTTAATTGGACTCCTACCTTCATTTTAAGCAAGCTCTTATTTTCCATTTTCTGTTTTTTGTGTCCATATGGAAATTACAAACAGGCTATCCTATATTTTTACTGAATCAATCAGGAATATATGTGTAAGATGGGCAAGAATTCATTCCTTTTCCTGTATTTTTGTAATTTTTTAACGTTGGTTAGAAATCAGTAACCCTGAAATAACCACTTCCTTTAGCATTCAGAGTTATTTGTGCTGGTGTCTGTTCTGCTTGTCATTAAATGTCAGCATTCATTTATAATTAATAATGCAAAACCCAAACAAAAAGTTAATTTAAAAAATAACAAAGCAAAGATAAGCATTTAAAGATAAGGAAAAATTACAAATATGTCTTCATTTTCAAAAACTGTAAACTTGAAACTACTGAATCCTTTCTACATGGAATAAAGGCCCATTAATTAAACAATGACATTAATTAAAGGTAAAAACTGGTCACCGATTATGAAATTAGGGGTGGCCTGTACTGAACTTGAGACCCGCTGCTATAATAGATTCAGAAAAAGGATGAATAAACAAACGAAAGTAACAAATCAGAAAAGCAAGGCACAGCAATCTGTTTTTCCAATCAATTAATTTGATTTCTGGGTTACACACATCTAGAGTCTACCTCAATAGCAGTGGATGCATGGCAGAAACCAGCCCTGGATGGAATACCAGTCCATCGCAGGATTCACTCCGCCACATAACCCACACATTTATTTTTTGTACTAGCTGTGCTACCTGTCCAAGATAATTTGGAATCTATGTGATTAATGCAGAATTAAGCGTTAATGTTTGCAGTGCACCATGCAATGCGTATGCCTCTCTTATATGCCATTTATATATGAGATTCATAAAAGCCATGTTAATGTTTGTGATGTGCCATCTGTTGGAATGAGAAATGCAATGCATTTTATTACTAAAAATATTTGTGATGCGTCATCTTTTGCAATGACAGAGATACAACAGTTGGACGTGCGCAGACACACAGACACTTATCCTTTAATTAAGGTGGATTTTATTTTTGTCAGATTTTCTGAGGAGATATTCAAGTAAGAGTTCCATTGTACTATGTTTACTATATACACAACAGGCAATAAACTTGACTTAACTTGACTCATACTGGCCTGGCTCAGTGTCATCAAGTCATATAACGTTTAAGTTTTTGAGTTAATAAAGGGGCACGTGTATAGGAGGAAGAAGTGGAGCTGTATTTCAGCGTAAGCAGGAGAAAGCATGTCAACTTTTAGCAGAGCTGACAGAAAGGCTTGAGTTCTCAACATGATGTTCAATTTTATGTCCGAGGAAGCCTGTCCATATTTTTTTTTGATATGGTGATCAGTAAAGCATTTGTAGGAATGAAAGCTTAACACTGATGTGACTTATTGTTTAAATACAGTGCTACACTTTCCCTGTCAGTGACCTTTACTTTCTGAGCGAATATATATTTTGATAGTCTTGATGGTGTAGATTAAGCTGTCTTTGGGAAGTGACAGGCATAATAGTCAGATACAGAGCCAACATACAACCAACCAGGAGTCTGGAGATGGATGGCAGCAGGACTAACTACTGTGCCACCTGCAGTCAATGCATTGAAACCTGTCAATGCATCCATCGGAAAATTAACAACATAATCTAAGGCCTCACAAAATCTACATACGGGCTGATTACCACTTCTAATCTGGGCCAATGTAAGTGACTGTCTCCTCCAGCATTAATTCCTACCTACTCCGTCTCAGCAACATCTTAATATGGAAATACAGATTGTTTTCTTTCTTTTCATACATAAAACATCTACAAAAGAGTAGCAAATAGTCTAAAGATTACACTTAATTTTTAATGTATTTTTATAAAGTTGATACGTTCGGATCATTTTTTTTAAAATTCACAATAAAGAAATAAAATATTTGAGTAAAAGGAGCACGGGCCCGTGCACGGCAGACGCAGTATTGATGGAGTTAATCCAAGCGGTTGGCCACTCCCCGCGTCCCGCCTTTTATGCAAATAAGGCGAGCGCTCGTGGAAGGAGCGCCGCAGACGGCAGCGAGCTGGGCAAGGGACTGAATGAGACCGGCAGCCACTGAGCTCGCGCCTGGGCTGTGCGTGCGTGCGCGCGCGCGCCTGTGGTTCTGTGCCCGTGTGTGAGTGTGTATACTGTATGTGTCCGTTTTGTTTATGCTACCAATGCTAAAGACCGAGTGTAGAATGTCACCGTGAGAAAGGACAATCACCCTGAGCCATACCATGGGAGGGCAGATCACCAGGAATACCTTGTACGGTAAGACAAATTTCATTCCAGGCGTTTGTATCACAATAAGAGCAAATAAATGAACGCGTTCCTCGTTTATCGGTGGGCTTTGTTGCAAGGAAGCAAACCTAAACTGCGTGTATCAGTGGCAGAGGAGCATGTCCGTTGTCGGATTCGTGTGGGCATTTAAAAGTGGCTGCGCCCGTATTTCCACGCGGGTGGTAGCCTTGTGGCATTTCTGTCGTTCACAATGAGCGGCGTAGCCGGGTACTGCTGTAGCGTGTAAGAAATGGAACTGAATTGAACAAAACGAGGTGGTGTTTGATGCGCATCCATAGAAAGGGAGCGTCCAGAAGCTCATGCAGCCTGTGGACAGTCGCGCCTTTAATCCGTGTCGCGCACCTGCGCTCGTACTTCGCGAGGCGCTTGTTGGTGAGTTATTCAAAAAGAGAAACAGAATAACCAGCACATTACTTTTCTTTTGCTTTCCATTCTCACATCCAGTGTGGGGTCTGGCATGAAATTACTGTCTTTGCCTTTATGAAGTACTCCGTCCAGTCCGGTGTGCCAACAGACCCAGTGCTAGTGACATTTGAAAATGACAGCCGACGGCACCTTCAGTGTAAGAGATGGGGGGTGGCAGACTCAGGGGAGAATTACGCATGCAGGGACTTAGAGAATATGAGCTCGACGTACAGTTTTAACATTGCCATGATCGATTATTCGACACCTATCATTATCAGCAAGGCTTTAATGAAGCTGTCAGTGTAATGTTTCCAACACATTCTTCTCTTTGGTGGGCAGTGCATTTTTACCGGTTGGCAGAAACAATTTCATTCATTAGTTTTATATATACGTAGTGACGTTGTCCGTAAACAGAGTCAAATGCCACAGAGATCGACGTTTAATAAAGAATAAGACAGTAAAGAAAACCATCACGAGTAAGCTGGTTGACATGTTTATATGTAACAAACCATGAATTGCTGGGATACACTAGGCGTTCAGTCTCTGGCCAACTAATGTTGGCACTGGTAATAATAAATAATTTATTTCCCTGTAGTTTGCTTTAACTAAAGCAGGAAGAGCACGTTTTATTTATAGCACCTTTCATTGGAAAATTTACACAAGGGTGCTCAAACCAATTACTTACTTCATTGCTGTCTGAGTCACTTCAGTTTCTCATTTGTCTGATTAACTGGACAACAGTAGGCACACGCAGTATTGCATCTTTCACTAATGATTGTAGACAGGGCCATCCAAACCATTGGCTGGAAAGTTGTCTGTTCTCTTTTGCCAGGAATGTTACTGGTTTCCCCCATTTTTCCTATCAGTTTGACTACAAGAGAAAATATTTTACAGCAGTGATGACGCCTGATAAAAGTCCTTGAAAAGGCTGTGACAGAAGACTGGATGAAAACCAGATAAAGTTTAATTAAACCTATTAAGGTTCACCGAGAGTTTTCCTTCAAACATAAAAAGGTTGCAGATAAATATACTTGTATGTGTGTCCCATTTGCTTGTTTTTAAAAAAAAGAACTGGTACGAATCAATGTTTTCATTATTAGGTACTTCCCTAAATATTAAAATCACTTTACAAAGAACACAACTCTGTTTACTCATGCGATGTATGAAATGCTGTATCTATGCATTTAATTATACCACCATTGCACTATGGACATTTTAAAATTAACTTTATTTTTCTTGGGATCTTTATTGCCATAGAATTCTGTAGTATTTTTATTTCTTATTATTATCGGCCTTGGTATAAAAACATTATGCTTTCAGTGATGTGCTTACTGTTTACAGTATTCCAGCATTTGTGAGAGGGATAGTTTAGACCACTATAGGGCAACATTTCTATGTAAAAGACATTAATATGTTTTTGAACCATTACTGCTGCAGGGAGTTTTAAGTTTTCTTGAGACTAGGAGCGGGAACCATCCTGGATGTGATTCCACTCTATCACAGGGTTAACTTGCCTACACTACCACCCTAAACTGATTCTTGGCCAGTTAATGCCAATATATTTAACCGGCACTTTTTGGAATGAATGAGAAATATTGGAGTACCTGCAGAAAACTCACAAAAATGCAAAGAATGTGAATGTGCCACACAATGTTTGGGCTGTGAATTGAATACTAAGCACTATGCCACCTTGCTGTTGTTAGATAGATTCAGTATGAGGGATTTCCTTCTAGCCCCCCTCTTTTTTTTTTTAATTTGTGTGATGGCACGTTACATGTAATCCTCTAATCTCTCTTGCCTGGCTTAGTGATTGATAACTAATACAGTGCTGAGCACAACATAAACAACCAGAAAAAAGGCAAAATATTATTTAAAAATTGCTGAACAGTTGTTTTGGGAAGAGTGACATTTATGATTTAGGACCTTTAATGAACAGGTCTTTAACATATCTCACTTAGAAAATATTTCACATATAAAAATAGAGAGTTTGTTGCCAAATAAATTTACAATATTAATTATCAGTTACAATTGATTATTATTCTGTTAACCTTTTTAAAGTAATGTCATTTATTTGCTTGTTACACTAATTTTCATTTTTTTTTCTCTTTATTACATCAGAGTAACAGTAAATACATCAGAGTAACATTTAACACTGGATATTATGCATTTCCAGATAAAATGTGTGCTGGTATATGGTATTCTTAAAGGTTACTTCCTATGTTCTTACAGCATGATTTTTGACATTTCATTTGGCAAACTATATATACATACAGAATATGTGACAGTGATTGTGTTTATGTGTTTGTGTGTTTGTGTGTAAGTATACATATACAATATATTTATATTTAGATTGATAATATTAGATAGAGAGATGGCATTAACTGGCCATCAACTCTATCACAAATTATATATAATTATAATAATATAATTTATGATACAGTTGATGCAGCATTAAGGGCTAGTGCTGCTTGCTGCTGCCTTACAGATTCCGTGTCTTGCGTTCATTGTCTGTGTGCATTTTGCTGTCAGGATTGTCTTTGGCTCCATATGTGCATGAAATGAAACTGGGAATGTTTTAAAGTAATGAATATATACACAAAGTAGTTAAAAACAAATATACATCCATCCATTTTCCAACCCGCTGAATCCGAACACAGGGGTTTGCTGGAGCCAATCCCAGCCAACACGGGGCACAAGGCAGGAACCAATCCCGGGCAGGGTGCCAACCCACTGCAGGACACACACAAACACTAGGGCCAAATTAGAATCACCAATCCACCTAACCTGCATGTCTTTGGACTGTGGGAGTAAACCGGAGCGCCCGGAGGAAACCCACGCAGACACGGGGAGAACATGCAAACTCTACGCAGGGAGGACCCGGGAAGCGAACCCGGGTCTCCTAACTGCGAGGCAGCAGTGCTACCACTGCGCCACCATGCCACCCACAAATATACTAACCCTTCATATTATGGCCATGTACTTTTAATGAGACATTACCTGGACTGTTGCTTGGAGGAAAATTGTCAAGCCTATCCAGAAATACATTTTTGCTTTCAGTATCTGTCTTTCCCTCACTCTCTGTCTCTGCTGGAGACTGCTTGTAAGATTATTTGCTGCCCGGAGCTGTCCTCATGTGTTCTTGTTCCTGGCCACCCCAAACAAATAACAGTGCATTATCTATACACAGCTGCCATAGAGTTAAACTACAAATTAGATGTCGTGACACGCCATGTGTATATATGCTGTATACTGCATTGTAAGGAAAAAAATATAGCTAGTTCCCTGCTAAAGAATAAAATCAGGGATACATTATTAGAATGTACTTTTGAGATCCCTTCTGGAATGTTACGTGTATAGTAATTGTGGTTACTATTGAAAAAATATATATTACATGTCTATAATTATTGCAACTAAGAGGCATTAGTGTACCACTGGACAGGTTAAGGGAACAGAACACTGAGGCGAATGATAAAATCAACTTTAAGTTAATAAGTAAATCCCATGCTCAAGGGCAATGGTGAAAATTAAGAGGAAGTGTATTTAAAATGGAAATTGGGAAGCTTGTCTATACATGAATGGACAAGGAAATCTGCATCAAAATACTAAGTCACATGATTAAAACAAAGATCCTATCAGTTTTTAAAACAATGTCAGAATCAGATTTTGGGACAGATTAGTAGAAACCAACAAGACTGATAAACTGAACACTCTCCTTTATTTGTAAAATGTCTTCCTTGTAATTTTTAGAATTGGAAATACTTGAGGTAATTTATGTAATGTAGGCAAACAGGGTCTGCTTTGGCTGTACTTTTTTAATTTATTCCATCCATCCATCCATCCAAGCCTACCAATCCACTCCAAAATCCAGAGCCGGGTGGCAGGGAAGCTGGTGCTTATCCCAGCAAACATCTGGCAGAAGACAGAAATAATCCCTGGAAAGGGTGTTTATTTCAACTATTTTTTCAGATTTTGTCAACATGTGATGTGATTTGAACATCTTATTCCTCTAGTGATTACCCTACAATTTCACAAATTATCAGCAGTATACGATTTATATAATATGAAAGTTTTAACAGCTTACTTTTTATTTTTTTGCTTTTTTTTAGTTTTTAGTTAACTAGCTTCTTAAGATTCTCATTGGTTTGTGAATTTTGTTTTTCTTAATCAGTAGCAATTTTAGAAGCAGGTCACAGGTAAGAACATCATTTTTCAGCTGATGAGCCTTCATCAGGTGGATCAGTAAGCAGAGGCAGGGATGGAAACGGGTGGTTTATGTCACACATGTTTACTACTAGGATGTACAGGGCCATCTCTTTACACCTCTCATTAGACAGAGTTGTGAGGCAGCAACACTAAGCAATACAAAATGGATTTTTGAAAATTTTGAAAATTTAGATAATTTTGATGACTTGAGTCATTTGCAAATTAGCTGAAAGACTTTAGGCATTATATATACACTAGGAGGTTACCCCCTGCTCGCTTCGCTCGCCCTTTACTGCTCTCCGTGCCAGCCACTTCGCATCTCTGCCGCTCGCATTGTGAAGAGGGAGGCTGAACGCACCCCAGGTAGATGTGGTTGCTCCTCTGAAACCCCCTTTTAAACAGTGATACAATGGGAAACAAATAGTTTATTTTTTTTTTACTTCCTCTTTGCTCGATTCGCTGCTGGCTTGATGCTGCTGCCATGCCAAGTGATCTCATTTCACACGGTGCTTCGAACATTTAAAAGCCTGTACAGCATCTGTCTTTGTAATCTACTCTTTCTCTTTTATTTCCGGTCCCAGGCATGGTTAAGTCTCTTGGCACAAAGTCTCATCTCGCGGGACATGAGTTCTTGATATTTTTTAGTTTATAATTTAAAAACAGAATAAGATTCTGAAAATCTAACAAATCACATTAAAGTTTGATAAATTCTGAAAAGAATGATACCAAACATATATATGTAGGTTTTAAAATAAGCCCGATTTAAAGCATGACAAAAAATGTGACATAAAAACATTGCACAAAATCATTGCACTTTTAGGCTTAGGATTTTATATATAGAGAGTAGATTTTATTTTTGTCTGTGGTGTAGTATTTCTTGGGTATCTTAGACTATAAGCAGAGAAACATCAATCCATCACCTATACTAGTTTTGTTAATTTTATAGTTGGGGAACAGTGCCTATAATGACAGCAGCAAAGAAACAGAAGTCTGAATTGGTGTAAGTTGCCCTAATTTGAGGTTTTTATAAGAAATGTAATAATTTACTTCATGAGATAGAAGTACATAATAAACAAGAATAATGCATCAGATAGTCAAAGTATTAAAATATGTGCTACAATGTAGGCATTTAATGTCTAAATGTTCTCAATTATTTTAAAAGTTTGTCATTTTTCACCCTCTGACAGAGGTCCATGTAGGACTAAATTCTTAATAAATGAGCCAAAATCAAAAAGAACATAATATTTATAATCACTAAGCTTGAAACATTTTAAAACAATACCCCACATGCTTATATTTCAAATTTGGTCAATTTTAATCTTCTGGGAGTGGCTGCTGGATGGCTAGGACCACCAGTTAAAGAATCAGGTATCAAAAATATGATATTCATGATCAGTCACCATGAAATATCATTAAATGACACTCCACACACCTATATTATCGATCACCCATTTTTTTCAAAGTTTTGTGAAAAGGACTATCTATGACCCCTCATATCATTTTAGGGACTGAATCACTGGGGTCAGGTGATGTAGTATGCAGAACTTCTAGTACTTCTGATCATTTTTCCTGAAGACATCTATAGGTTTACTCTTTATAATAAGGGTGTAATTTCCTGCCAAAATATGGACTAAAAGTGGCCTAAAAATAAGAGTTATTTGGGTATAGGGAGAAACACCAAAAAGTTATACATCTTGCATAATTAGACATCAAAACAAGTTGAATGGTGTATCATATATGTCTGTAGTGTTTTCATGTACCAGTGAGTCAGGAGGCACCGGACAAAAAAAAAAAAAAAAGTGATTTCAAAGTATTCACATTTTCTTATGAGTACAATATTGTAAATACTGCAGAAAGTATGTCTAGTGAAACATACAGTGCATCCGGAAAGTATTCACAGCGCATCACTTTTTCCACGTTTTGTTATGTTACAGCCTTATTCCAAAATGGATTCAATTCATTTTTTCCACAGAATTCGACACACAACACCCCATAATGACAACGTAAAAAAAGTTTACTTGTGGATTTTCCAAATTTATTAAAAATAAAAAAACTGAGAAATCACATGTACATAAGTATTCACAGCCTTTGCACAATACTTTGTCGATGCACCTTTGGCAGCAATTACAGCCTCAAGTCTTTTTGAATATGATGCCACAAGCTTGGCACACCTATCCTTGGCCAGTTTTGCCCATTCCTCTTTGCAGCACCTCTCAAGCTCCATCAGGTTGGATGGGAAGCGTCAGTGCACAGCCATTTTAAGATCTCTCCAGAGATGTTCAATCGGATTCAAGTTTGGGCTCTGGCTGGGCCACTCAAGGACATTCACAGAGTTGTCCTGAAGCCACTCCTTTGATATCTTGGCTGTGTGCTTAGGGTCGTTGTCCTGCTGAAAGATGAACCATCGCCCCAGTCTGAGATCAAGAGCGCTCTGGAGCAGGTTTTCATCCAGGATGTCTCTGTACATTGCTGCAGTTATCTTTCTCTTTATCCGGACTAGTCTCCCAGTTCCTGCTGCTGAAAAACATCCCCACAGCATGACGCTGCCACCACCATGCTTCACTCTAGGGATGGTATCGGCCTGGTGATGAGCGGTACCTGGTTTCCTCCAAATGTGACGTCTGGCATTCACACCAAAGAGTTCAATCTTTGTCTCATCAGACCAGAGAATTTTGTTTCTCATGGTCTGAGAGTCCTTCAGGTGCCTTTTGGCAAACTCCAGGCGGGCTGCCATGTGCCTTTTACTAAGGAGTGGCTTCCGTCTGGCCACTCTACCATACAGACCTGATTGGTGGATTGCTGCAGATATGCTTGTCCTTCTGGAAGGTTATCCTCTCTCCACAGAGGACCTCTGGAGCTCTGACAGAGTGACCATCAGGTTCTTGGTCACCTCCCTGAGTAAGACCCTTCTCCCCCGATTGCTCAGTTTAGATGGCCGGCCAGCTCTAGGA
>JANRMT010062812.1:4871559-4888449 GCA_026402145.1 Polypterus bichir lapradei | reverse complement strand
CCCTTCTCCCCCGATTGCTCAGTTTAGATGGCCGGCCAGCTCTAGGAAGAGTCCTGGTGGTTTCAAACTTCTTCCACTTATGGATGATGGAGGCCACTGTGCTCATTGGGACCTTCAAAGCAGCAGAAATTTTTCTGTAGCCTTCCCCAGATTTGTGCCTCGAGACAATCCTGTCTTGGAGGTCTACAGACAATTCCTTTGACTTCATGCTTGGTTTGTGCTCTGACATGAACTGTCAACTGTGGGACCTTATATAGACAGGTGTGTGCCTTTCCAAATCATGTCCAATCAACTGAATTTGCCACAGGTGGACTCCAATTAAGCTGCAGAAACATCTCAAGGATGATCAGGGGAAACAGGATGCACCTGAGCTCAATTTTGAGCTTCATGGCAAAGGCTGTGAATACTTATGTACATGTGCTTTTTTTAATTTTTTTATTTTTAATAAATTTGCAAAAATCTCAAGTAAACTTTTTTCATGTTATCATTATGGGGTGTTGTGTGTAGAATTCTGAGAAAAAAAAAATTTAATCCATTTTGGAATAAGGCTGTAACATAACAAAATGTGGAAAAAGTGATGCGCTGTGAATACTTTTTGAATACACTGTATATAGATATGAATGCTAACCATTATTTTTATACTTAGTTTTATTTTCTGTATAAACCAATATTTTTCCACACTGAAAATAAAGTTAAGGAAACAGATTGCTCAAGAATGGTGTGTTAAATTTGAACAATATAATTGCTACTGAGGAGGCAAAACTAACAAGTGAACTTAAAGCTTTACTGGAAACAAGATACTAATTAAAGAAATAGGTCACTCCTTCCTAGAAAATATTGTTTCATAGGTTTCTTAAGTAGCAGCTCGCTCAATTGCTAAAATCTCAACCGCACCAAAACAATCTACTTTCTCATCCCATGTCTGCTCTTTCTTGTTCACAGCCTTTGTCTTACCTATGAACCAACTCTTCCTCTGACTGCTGACTCAATTCTCCTTTGGTTTCAAGTGTATTTTGAATCACTTTATATTGATCATTTTTTGGTAACTTTTAAAGGTCTGAATCTCCAGTGCAACTTGTGTGCTGCTTGATCACTATTTTCCCACCAGCTGAGAATTTTGTGCTGACATTTGCTGTCCCAAAAGGTTTACTTTGAGGTACTCATGTCTTTTGATGTCTTCTGCTGCTACCAAGTCTACTTGTCTTCCACTCTGACATTCAGGGTTGCTACAAATGATTAGCTGGTAGCTGTTTTTTTTATAAGGGGTTGTTTGTATTTTGGGGTTATTCCTAGTCCAGGGTTGCCTTGGTGGAACCTTTTTTCTGGCAGCCCCTTTCTAACTAGGCAGTTATTGCATACCCTCCATTCACGGAGCTTAAGTAATTTAGTGGAATCTAGGCATCTGTCAAATTTCAGAACAAGTCTTTTCCATTTTATGATTGTGGGGAGTGTTGACTATCCTAGTGTTATCAGAAGCAGGAAAAGGACCCAGCGCTTGAATGAATTGGATGGTAGCCTTTCACAATACGTAATCTAACAAACACATCTGTCTAGTGTGGGAGAAAACTCAAGTATGTGAAGAAAGCCCACATGTATATATCATTATTATTATTATTATTATTATTATTATTATTATTATTATTATTATTATTATATAGCATTTTTGACCTGGAAATGATGCACTTGCTTTGAATATTTGTCAGAACAATACCAATGTCTACTGAACTGTGAGGTTCTTATCCTGACTTGCTTTTTCAGTCGAATGAATATGAAAGTGCAACATTAACTAAAAAAAGAATTTCAACAGTACAGAATCACATAACACAATCTACCATGTGATATGCAGAATAGAAAAAGAATAAAATGGCATCCAGTAATGTGCAGTAGGCAGCTGGCATATCATGATGAGTATCTCAGCATGACTACCTGCCATCTTCACATACAGGCTCTGTTTGCATGGTGGTTGCCAAGTTAATGATTGACATGGAGTTTTTTTGCTTAACTGTTGGCGTTTAGGGTTGGTAAGATCTGCTACAGTGAACTTGCTGCAGAACACAAATAAGACCAACAGTGGTGCTTGTTTACAGCTCATCTGTGAATTGAGTAACTTAAATTGGTCCTAAAGTTCATTTTCACACGTGAAAAATAAGGATATGCTACAGTATGAATAGTTTTAAGGTACTTTGTACGGTGATCATGAATTTCTGTGTTAGATGAACATTAGGATTTTGAAGATACAAGTTCATCTCACTTTACAGAAACAGTCTTTCTTCTACAGTATGCACAATGCCCTTTGCATAGTACTGTATTTCAGCTTTGAAAGCATAAAGCTCGACTTTATGGTTAGTAACAAGGCTTGTTGTTATGCACTTTTTAGGCTAATGTCATTTTAGAGCATAATTGTAATATTGTTATGAAGGAGACAATTGTACAATTAGCAAAGCTTTTTATTTTTAAAAATAAAATACTTGCACTATTGCATAAATACTTCATTTTTAAAAACTCTGATTATGTGAATAGTTAAAATAATAATCCGACAGCTAATCGATTAGCAAAATAGTTATTGGTGGTATCTCTAAAGAGCACTATATCTTGGGATGTGGATATGGCAGTCTCAGGTAAGACCAATTGACCAAAATTTAATTTGTTTTTGTTTTTTGAAGCTCATCTTAGAAATTGTATTGTTTATTTTGTGGTATCTAATTGGCTAATTGGTTAATGTTGTTGATTTCTTTTTCATTGATGGAATCAATCAGATTTTATGATTATTTTGTTAAGATAATCTACTTGGTTTAAGTAGCTGAAGAACTTTGCAAAACAACATTCAGTATTATAATCAGGCATTTTATTCCCTCTAGTATGGTACAAGGCTGCATGGGGCTGTTTTTTTGGTTTATTCACACACCTGCACACTTAAAACATATTTGGGCAACTAATTTTAAAGGACTGAATCTTCAGTGCTGCCTGTGATGGTATGGGCTGGCTCCACGCTACCAGTTCCTTCTGGGAGCCTCTTGAACCTTCTACTGCCTATAACATTACTGAGATGAGCCAGGCATATGAGGACACATGCATAGCAATAAGGGGTAGGTTCAAAATGTGTCAATGTGCTTTTATTTAAAAGAATCCAAAAACAAATTGGTGTCCATATTAAAGTGCAGTGCTCCATCCATTAAAGTAAACAATCCATAAAATAACTGTGAACGTGGAGGTTAAAATTCAAATAAATAAATCCATGAAAACAATTTTAAAACATGGCAGGAATCTTCTCATTAAAAGCACAGTCCCTGGAGCTTCCCCCTAAAACTGCCGCCTTTCCGGCTTATCCTATTTGGATCTTGCGGTATGGGGAGACATCTTCCAACAGGCACAAACACCTTCAATCCTGCTCGTGTCCCTGATACCAGTCTCATGGGCTCCTGCTGCCATTCCCCAACCTTGTGGAGGAGTTTCTCCAGAGTAATGTTGCTGTACTCTCATGCTCAGCAGGAGCAACCCCCAGCCCCTTTGAGCACCGACCACTTGCTCCTCTTCTGGGGCTCACAATCCCGTCCACCTGCTTCCTTTCCTCTCCCACTGGCTCTCGCTCACTCCTGTACTTCTCTTCAATCCTTTAACCTCTGCTCTCTCAAATCTTTATTTTCATCTGTCTTTCTCCTGTCCCGTACAGGCTTCTCTTATATTAACTTGATTGGCCTGATTGGTGGCAGGGGTGAACCTCTGTGCACTTTGAGGCTTGAGTGTGGCACCTGCCTGATCCGCTCTCTGTTACATGTGTTGCATGTGCTATCAGCCAAGCTACGCAACCCACCCCAAAGTGGTGCTGCATCGCGTTCCCATGCACTTTCCAAGCCAGAACTTTACGGGGTGCGATTATGTATTTAAAAAGTCGCTCTGTGCCACGGACCACTCATCACACTGCCTAATCACTTTTTAGGAACAGTCTTACCTGCTTTAGCTGAGAGTTCTGTGCTCACATCTGCTGTCCCAAAAGTTTTACTTGGAGGTCCTCATGTCTGTTGATATCTTCTTCTGCTACCAAGTGTCCTGTCTTCTACTCTGATGTTCAGAGTTACTCTGAAATGATTAGCAGATAGCTGTTTTTTATAAGGGAGTTCTTTCTTGGGATTTCTAGCCAGGTAGTTATTGCATGCCCTCCATTCTTGGAGCTCAAGTATTGTTAATTTTGTGGAATCAACATATCCATTTATATTCAGAACGAGTCTTTTCCATTTTAGGATAATGGGAAGTGATGACTATCCTAGTGTTACCATAATGCATCCTCGTATGGAAGAAGGCTTCATGGGGCTAGTTTTTTTAAAAAGTTGTGCTATGAAGGTTTATTCTTACTCCTGCACACTTAAACAGCCCACTTCACTCTCACACAGAGAGCAAGCTGCAGCAAGCACTAAAGGCACGTCCTTTACTACAAAATATCAATTTGGGTCCCACTAGTCCTTCGGAACTTCCGTTGAATGCATGTCATGTCAATAAATTATTGCATATATTTAATGGGGCTTATTCCCCCAAACATCATGTTATAAGATCAAGAATCCTGATTCAAAATTTTAGTGTTCTTGATTTTCAGTTACACTTGTTCTAAACACTAGCTTTATTTGGACCAAGCAGGATTCAGAATGTTATGTATGTTTTTAATGATAAGTGATAAATGGGTTGTGGCAATCCTCAAAGACCAGTTGTATACCTTTTAGCTTTTCCTTTGGGGTATTGCGAGTGCATTTAATATTTAATATAATATGACTTTACATTTTTAAAAACACAAATTTCTGCCAAAATGTTTGCCAGAATATATACAGTATGTTAAATGAGATTATAATTACATAAAAAAAGGTTTTCTATATTTATACCAGTTGTGTATTGACAATGGGTATCTATTGTCATGTAGGTTTTATACATGAAAACATTTATGGATGCTTTGTATTTAATGAGTATGTTATTATTGCCACACCTTGTCTAAATGTTCTCATGATTTAAACTTTTAATATATGTGCATAAATAATTCTACATAATATAATGAAAAATTAATAACTCACTTTACTCAGAAAGGAAGCTGATACATTTAGCAATATTACAGGTGGATTCTGGTTGAGATAAAACTACAGCTTTGTCACACTTTATGAAATGTACAGTCAACATCTGAAAAGCACAAACATTTTACATTAAAAACAATAATCGGATACACTTAAAAAACAAATATCTGGCAGAAAACCTGCAATGACTGTAGGATTTTGTTAGGGATTTATTGTAAGTATAGAAAATTGTTGTACACTTTTTTTAGTTTATTATAAACATTCCATAGTAAATAGTGTATATCAAAAATAAAATATTTCTATTTTCATTTATTAAAAATATATTATTAAAAATGCAATAAAGTGACATCTCCTTTGAGACAGGCTTAACAAGGTTAATTTGTCTATTGGCTTGAAACCACAAAACAGCAATGTAAGCAAAACTGAAATAAGAAATTTGAACTGATTTACTTGCTTAAAACCTAAAACATGTTTAGGAATGTCATAGTTAGTAAAACCTGCACTGTTGTTCATTAATGAGGCTGCAAAGACACAAAAATCATCCACCATTTTCAACCTCTGTTTTAAACATGGTTTTTATGTAAGAAGCATACATTGTCATTATTAGACATTTGCCATTAAACGCAAACAGTTGCCCTTTAAATTAGTAGCTGATATTCTTCCAGTTTTTTTTTG
Organism: Polypterus bichir lapradei; assembly: GCA_026402145.1. Classification (NCBI taxonomy): domain Eukaryota; kingdom Metazoa; phylum Chordata; class Cladistia; order Polypteriformes; family Polypteridae; genus Polypterus; species Polypterus bichir. The sequence continues at coordinate 4,882,723 of JANRMT010062812.1, read as the reverse complement.
GAAAGGGACATCATCTGATGATAATATCACAGTGATATCACAACACCTTTTCTATACTCCAGTAAACAATAAAGTAATCCAAACCTTGCAATCAATTAGTCGTGCTTTTAGGTTCATTTTTTATACCAATCACTTGTGTATTTTATGCCAGCCAAGAATTATTATTCCTTCCTGGGACATTTGATAGGCTGAAGGTCAACATTTTCTGATACTTTAAATACTAAAATACTTATAGTGCCTTTTTTTGTATCCATAAGCTCACTGAATGCTTCTGAAATGAATCTGGCAGGTATATTCTGCTTAGATTCTATATAGTACCATGTATTCTGTGTATTGAATGAAAGTTTATTGTGCATTTCCTGCACACCTAGAGTTGGTTATTTGTACTGAGACAATTTTTTTTATTTTTGACACTGTTGTTAGTAAACAAAGTAATGACACTGTTACTTCTTTAAATAGGTGCTCCTCAATGGTTGCCAGGTAGTGGATGTTGATTGCATACAAATATACAAATGCTGGTATGTGTAGTATTTAAAGCAATATGACAATTGTTTCCTAGAAACATATCAGCCTGCCATTTTGTTTTACTATTATGAACAGATGGGTTCTTATTACAGCCAGCAAAGATGGTCTTAAAAAGTCAAGGTTATCAAGAACAAAAAAAAGTTTCATTAATTAGCATAAAACTATAATGGCCATGGAAGAAGTTATTTAAAATGCAGATGCTTCCTATCTTAACTCTTTATTCCTGTGTACAAAATGAAGAAATTAAGCATTTTTATTTCAGGTAGAGTTTATTAAGAATTGTAACAAGTTATTTCAGAGTTACCTACTTATGTGTGAATGGATTGTGCCTTAATTTGTACCACTGCCCTTCCCCTTTAGGAACCCATGTTTGATTTCCAGATAGATAGACAGAACAAACTTTATTTGTCCTCAGTAAAGCAAAAAAATATAAAGAAAGAAAACCTCTGGCTTGCCAATCCCAGTCAAAGTAGGATGCTATACATATGTGTTGCTGTTGGTATAAAGGAGCCCCTGAAGCGTTTCTTCACACACTTCAACAGAATAATTAATTGGTTGAAAGTCCTCAGTGTTAGTGTTTCTGAGAGAGAATGTGCAGCATTGTTCATAATGGCACTCAGTTTTGTTTTAATTCTTTCCTTTGCTACAACCTCTAGGGTGTCCAGAGTGCATCCTATAACTTGAGCTTGCACTTTAAATTAGCTTGTTGATTCGGTGAACTTCTCCTGAAGTGATGTTTACCAGTGTAGCACACTACAGTGTTAGAAAATTGTAATTCACTTTTTAAATACCATTTTCAACTTTAGTAAAGGAAAAATATGGAAATGAATACAATTTAGGTTTGAAGGTTAGACAAGGAACTTGTTTTTCTTCTGCCTTATTCAACAAATTAGTAAAAAAAAAAAAAAAAAAAAAAAAAAAGAGGGGTTGCACCAAACATATATCGATATATTGTACAGGCCAGGGTACAGTAAATTACCTGCCAAGCTAGGAACAAACATTTTTGATGACCAAGTACCCATGGCGCCTCACAGTTTCAGTAGAAATATATACTTTGGATTTGTTCTAAAATATGTTTACGACTTTGGCTCCTGCATTGACTATTTATTTAATCAAGCGTGTACAGTAATTATCCTCTGCTGGCCTGCTTCTTCTACATTGAGTGCCAACTGTATGTGTTTATTCTTTTATTTCTGCTGCACAAATATGCTTAGAGGGCAATGATTTTCAAGTAAATATAGCATTGTAACTAATGATTTCTTGTATTTTGGTTAAAGTGCACAAAAGTGCATATTAAGAAAATGTTACAACTTTAGTAAACTGCTTGTGCCAAAAATTGCAAAAGCTATTGACAAAACAGTAATCTGCTCTTTGAATGTGTTCACTTGATAACATCAATATAATAAAAAATGTCCTTTTAAGTATTAAGTCATGTACAGTAAAGCACTGCTGACGCAGAGTGATGCACTTCGTTTGTTCATGGAGTTTGTTATTTCTGTTTATGTCTACATAGAGAACAAGCAAATGGGTTAGTGTAACTGTGTAGTTTAGGTACATGAATGTGCTATAAAATAATGTAGCAAAGTAACTCACAAACATACAATAAAATTTGAATATCCATCCATCCATCCATTATCCACCCCGACTATATCCTAACGACAGGGTCACTGGGGTCTGCTGGAGCCAATCACAGCCAACACAGGGCACAAGGCAGGAAAAAAACCCCGGGCAGGGCACCAGCCGACCACATGTCACGCACACACATACACACACACACACCCACTAGGGCCAATTTTAGGATCACCAATGCACCTAACCTGCATGTCTTTGGACTGTGAGAGGAAACCAGAGTACCCGGAGGAAACCCATGCAGACACAGGGAGAAAATGCAAACTCCATGCAGGGAGGACCTGGGAACCCAGGTCTCCTAACTGCGAGGCAGCAGCGCTACCCACTGCGCCACCGTGCCGCCCAAAATTTGAATATTGATACAATAATAAAAGAAATATAAAACTCAACCACTTTCATTCTGAGACAGCAAAAAAAATCAAAAAAGGAAGCAGATATGGAATGTATGGGAGAATAGGCTCTTGAAAGAAGACTTCTGAAGCAAATTTCCAGCAGGAGGCTAACAGTTTAACGGCCATGAGGTGGCATTTCCACGCGGTTGGGTAGAATCTGCAGACAAAGTTGGCAACATTCTTTCCCATATTTCCCAGAGCAGATAATTAACCTCAAAAAGAAATTTCATAGATAACATCTTCATTGTGTTGTACATTTGAATCAGTTTAACATCAGTATTTTAAACTGTCTTGTGTCTAGAGTTATTCACGGTAGTGTTTATTCTTACATTAAATATAACTATTGTTTAAAATCACTGTATAATTCTCCTCTATAATAATGAAGTTGACATTTTACCCCAGGATCAGTTCTTTTGCTTTATCACTATGTTTTTTTTCTGTTGGGGCTAGGGATCTGCACCAGTTCGAATCCTATAAACAATATAAGTGACTCTATTCTATTGTGCCCTTGAGCAAAGCCCTTAACCTGCAGTTACATCATCTTTGGTGTGATGTTAATCTGCATCCAGCTCTACAAGTACAGGGTGGTCCAGATCTAATTATGCAGATCCAGATCGTTTGGATGACTTTGATTTATGCAGGGACAATTCAGGTTCGGCGCAAAGGTGATTCTTCATGTCGTCGGTTCGCACACTTTTCGATGGTCCGGGATTTTTTCAGGTGATTTTCTATGTAATAAACTTAATAAGTTATAGCGTAATGAAAATTACATAATTAGATCTGGACCACCCTATAGGTCCTCCAAGTTACAGGGAAAACTTGGGGGTTAGTGACAAGATTGGCACTTCAGCCAACGTAAAAATACCTCATACTGTTCCAGTGTGGTTCTGAAGTGTCACCCGCTGCACTCGGGTCCCATTCCAGGCAGTTTGTCATGTGATGGGTGTGGCACACAGTGCATTCTTCCAACCTCTCTCCTCTCTTTTATACACACAGGCACAGACCTAAATTTGATGTACTTTATGCATACTACTTTAGGATTTCACATATTTATGTTAAAACCTTTGCCTTTAAATGTATGTATTATGTAAGTATACATATAACATTTGAGATTAAGCAGTGTCAGCAACTTACATGCAAATAATATTACATTATTTTCCATTATTCTTGTATAGTTTACAGTATTTTTATGCTATATTACCATATTTGTAGTGTTTTTATCAATTATTCATGGAAAGCCAAGTTTTAATAAATCAAGCTTTCCACTAATAAATTATGACTGTTCAAATTTTAACATGCTTGAAACAGAGATGGTGGAAATGATTACTTTGTAAACCATGGAATGAAAGACAAAAAAAAATGTTGCATCTGTTTTTGGGGTCATTATTATGGTTGCAGGAATCTCCTCTAATCCAGGCACCTTTAGTTGCAATATCCTTCAATATAAAAGCGGTCGGGATTGTCCTTCCATCCCATGAGTGCTACGCAGGTGCGGAGTTTCACACACGCCCCGTCCATTTTGCAATGCACGATGGGATTTGTAGTTTCGTTTTTTCCAGGTAAAAGATGATTTTCTACTCCAGACTGTGCGAGTAGCACTTAGTTTCACACACGCCCCGTCCATTTTGCAATGCACGATGGGATTTGTAGTTTCGTTTTTCCAGGTAAAAGATGATTTTCTACTCCAGACTGTGCGATATCTTCTTCTTCTTTCTTACTATATAAAAGTGGTCGGGATTGTCCTTTCGTCCCGTGAGTGGAAAGCGTAGCGGTATTCCGCTTATCACAGACTTACTACTTGCAGCTTGCGGTACGAAGCGACATGATGTGAGCAGAGTTCTGGTGCTCCCATCGTTCCCTTGCTTTTGTGCGCTATGTGCTGGAAAAATAGACAAAATTATGTCTCTGGAAATAATTAATGTTGATGGAGTACAAATGCCTCACCGCGTAGTAAATATCAGGGGGGTTCAAAAGGGCGACCTCAGTATAGAAAAAAAGTTTAAATTTCATCACAAAAATAACAGAAACTATGAGTATTAAAGTAATACCGCTCAAATGCAATATAATCAAATTAATGAGTTTGTATAAAATATCAAATTGATCTACATATTGAATTGCCTTAAGAAGTGGTCAACTTAAAAGTTGGTCGCCTTAAAAGGCGGGTCAGCCTAGTAGAAAACTAAACCTTGATGGGATGCCAGCCTATGACAGAGCACGCTTTATCATGCTATTCCAGTTTACAGGAAGTAGTTAACCTAACTGCTTAGAGAGGGGCAAACAGGAAAAGTCTTTGCAGTCTTTCCATCACTGGGCTTGGAATTTAACTAATGGTGAGGCTGATTACTGAACCACTGTGCCAATCTCAAGCCAAATCAGATCTTTATTGCTCAATAGAGTTGTCTTAAAAGGTAAAAGTCTTTAAGAAAATGAAATGTATCTAAAAAGTGTGCATGGAAAGGTTGATGGAAACCAAAGATATGGGAGACAGAAAGCAATTATTTCCTATCGTGAAAGATGTTAAAATATAACTTTTAAGATCTAAAGCACATTACTACGTATTTTCAAGAGAATCTGGTGAGCTATAATATTTATAACTTTTCACAAGGGAATAATGCTGAATCTAGGTTGGATATTATACCTCTTCTACCACAGTGTTAATTTAAAAGTATATTCATTCAGATTATGAGGAAATTGATAATGTCTTATATGCAACATACTCAAGTTTAGCTGACACCATTGCTCAGTAGTTAGTGCTGCTGTTTAAATCCAGTGCTAGAGACTGGTGTTTACACATACTCCACATGTTTTCCTTATGCTCTGGTGTTCCAACCATGTTCAAATAACATGCTTATTTGATGGCTATTAATTGGCTTTTTGTGGCTAAATGAATGTGTACTATGGGATAGATCGGACATTTGTCAGTGTTAGTTTGTCCTTTTTTGTCTGATACTGCTGGTATTGTTTTGCAAATTGGATAAATTAGTAACGGAAATGGATGGACTAGTAAACCGCATTATTCTGAAAAAAATGCTCAACCATATTATTTTCATCACACAACCCTTTACCCTGACACAATAACATTTAATTTGAAAGTAACAAAATGAAACACTGTGATTTTAACATTCATTGCTGCCAGATGTATAAAATCAGGGGTGCTATTCAATCTTCTCATTAGAACATTGATCTTAATAGCCTTTATTTGCAGAATGCAATTTAAAAATTTCAAAAATTCAGTTCAGAATAGTTTTCCGGTAATGAAAAACATTCTAACATTGAAGTGCTTATAGTTTGAGTGATGTCATTATCTATAAAGATATGGAATTATGGCTTCAGCAGCAATCAGAATCCCTAGCGTAAGCCTCCTGGGAAGATTACATTCTTTAATTTGACTCGGCCTGAGGCCTTTTCAAAGTGCATTTAGTGAAGGTCACATATGCTGATGTCTGCACTAAAGCATGAACCTTCTATTTCAAAGCTCTTGATCCTCTCAGCCCTAGCAGCTAAAGGTGCTCGTGTAAGCATCAGCCTATAGCCTCTATGGCACTATCAGATTTTTGTTTATCCCTGCAGAGTCATTGGGCATGATGCTCTAACTACTTGCTTATCATCTTTTTCTACTCAAAATGCAATTTCTTTAAAAGATAAAGAAAATTTGTGTGATTTATTTTTTAGTAAACCTGAGCTTAAAGCTTGCTTGTCCTGCTTCATTTATCAAAATATTGATACAGACTTTATCAAACAATAGATGTTATTCTGCAATTTAACATTATAATTTAACATTTCTTACAATTGATTATACAAGAAAGATCTAATCAATTTATGCATGTTTGGACATGGACCAAAGTTGTGGAAAACAGTTGTCAGTATAAATAAGGAAACAGTACTTTTGGATTATTCTTAAAAGCTAAGCCTGCACAGAGTGTTTAATATAGTGTGATGTCTGCTAAGTGCAGAACCCAATTTACTTTGTGTAATCGACAGTATGTGATCAATATCTGTCCACTGCTTTACTTATGGCTGTTTGCAGTAGCAAATTGGAGAATGCAAATTAGACAGACACAATGCAAAAACAGTTAGAAATGTTTGTAAGAGTTTTAAAAGGACACCTGGTCACCTTGTCAAAAACATAGAAGTGCTCACAAAGTGTTGCCACTTGTCATGTTGTTTTCTGCTATTTAAGATATTTAACATAAAAACAATGTCACATAATGTCTAGTATATGCCTACTTTCTTCTCTGTTTGTTTAGATTCATTTCCATGTAACTACAGTTCCTTCTTCAAGGTTCTTCCTCTTCAAAAGTATAGATAGAGAGTGTGCAAAATAGACTTGATTTCAACATAAGGTGATTTATTAAAAGAATTGCTTCTTTCCTTATAACAAATTGACCCTGGTGCCTTGCTTTAAATACAAAGTAGCCATTAAAAGATTAAAATTAGTTTCACAGAACACTACAGCTAGTGCCAAGAAAATGCATCTGTTTGTTGTAGCACAGTGATTTATGGTGTCATTGAAAGGTCCTGCATATTGTTCCTATCTGATAATGGCTGTCACGCCATTCATTATTTTAATTATTGCTGTATGGACCTGAGAGACTGCCATGCACCATCTTTACAAGGGCATATCAGGGATAGCAGAAAGCTAAGTGACTATGCAGTTGTGTGTCCCTTCTGTAAAGTGGCTACAGGCCTGGGTAAGGGACCAGCTAAGGCGTGTTCACACTGAAACGCTGCTTTTGGGGTTTACCCTGTATGATAATGTAAAAGCAGGCTGTCACAGTAGCAGTTGTTTCTGTGTGCTTACCTAAGATGGATCGTGAAGACATTTTTTATAGTAAGCTATACACTTGATCTATAATTAGATTCAGAGAGTAAATTTGTGTACATAAAAGCAGAAATATGGAATAGTAAATTAAACCTAAAAACAATTAAGCGTGTAATTTTATTCTTACATACTTCTTCTTTTTAAGCTTGTATTTGATGAGTTCATGTCAGTGTCTGTTTTCATTTGATAGCCACAATTCAGCCAGCTCCCTGGCAATCTTAATTATTTGCTTTTAGTCTTGTGACAGTCATTATGGACAAAGAGCAATATGTAACTACAATACAGGAAATGTCTACCTGTCCAAGGCAAGGCAGACAGGTGGCATAACTTTAAACTTAACAGGACTTTGAAGGAAGACTCCACCACTCCCCCCAAAATCATTTACTCCAGAATCATTTACATGCACATTTGCATACTTTGATTTGAATGGGGAAGCCTGCCCACTCCAAAATTCTTTACATATACATTTGTATCTGCAGACCTTAAAGAGGGATCCCCGATTGTTTAAGAAGCTTGCAAAATATAGTACCGGTAGTTATTTTCTTGTACTTCTTATACAGACACGTATGGTTCATCCTGTTTCTACATTAATGCTCTGTGGTCTGTAATCAAGGCAACTACACCCATGAGGATAAAAGGAGCCTATGCAGGACAAATGAGAGGAAACAAAAAAAGGAAGACGGAAAGAAAGAAAAGACACAGGTTTAAAGTGATGGAAGTGTCAATTCGAGGGAGAGCAACTGCGGGTGTGTAGAGGCAGCTGGTTGGAAGATGGCCTCAGTCAGGAATTAGTGGATGGCACTTGAGGGGCGTCCTAGGAGTGTCCATGTGCAGGAGTTTTATGCATGCCTAGTGTAAAATTGTTGCCAGTCTGCTTCACTCGTATGTGATTTCATGACTTGATCAGTACTTTATCAGAATTTCCATCCCACATGTATTTAAAAAACAAACAAAATGGCAGTATTTTCATTTGAGGGCTATATAATGAGTACTACCACCTATGTAATACTAATGGCCGATGTGGCACCACATGGCTAATTTTCATTCATAATTAGCTATGTGCCCAGCTACATCTTCAAACAAGCTGTAAAGGAGCCCCCCCCCCATCAAAATCAGAATGAGGTCTGTGAAATAATAATAATAACGAAAGATTACTATTTACAATGCATTTTGTTTCTTGATAGAAGAAAAAAGTACGAAGCATCTGCACAAACAGAGCAGGGAAAAAAAGTTGTAGCTATGCCTGGAGCTACGATTTCAAACAACAACACCACCCCTTCGTGACACGGCCAGAGTGTGCCTCAAGATTATAACTTTGTGAGTGCAATGATCCATATTTTATTTAAGTATCACTAGTTGGTGGCCATATGTTGTATTTTGTTTGTGGTATTCCTTCCGTTTGCATCTTTTTTTTTTTTTTTTTTTTTTTGTATGAGACACTGTGGTACAGTTGTTAGCACTGCTACCTCACAGCTCAGGTGACACTTTTGGCCACGATAATCAGTTCAGCATAGTTGGCAGACACTTTTCTAGCCCTTAGAGGCATTTAAAAGACAGTGGCACCCACTGGGGAAGCTCTTACTTCCTCATTGATTTCAATGCATTTTGTGGAGCTTGACTGAGTTTCCAACATTTCTGTGATTCTTTGAACTCGGTGGGATTCGTTCATCACTAATTATGAACAACAAATTGAATTGGAAAATACACATACTGTATGAAAGTAATAATCCTCTCATTTGTTACATCTCTTCTTTTTTGTTATACCTGGAAGTCACAGTTTAGCTATTTTTATTGGAATCTATATGCAGTATTATCAATTTATTTCATTTCCATTTGTATTTAGAAAAGTTTTACTTTTACTTTACATTCTGCAACTTTGGTAAACTAGCCAGTAAATAAATCAAGCACAAAGAACAAGTTAGATTTTTACCCCCAATAGCACATGAAAAGACACACTTTGATATATTTGAGTTAAGTAATTCAAAATAAAGGTGTATAACATAAAATCACATAAAAGTGAAAATTTCTCAATAGGGCTTCTCCATTCTTATTTCCTAAATGCCAAGCATTTAAAACTAGGTTACCTTGTTGAAGGTGTGTTTCCTGTACATTCATTTAGCTACAAACAACTGAATTCTGTTTCTTTGTTATGCCCGCAAAGAGAGCTTCTCTGTATTTTCATAAATCTTTTTCATTCAGGGAATTTTAGATATGTGTGTAAATTGAAAGAACAACTGTCCCTGATCTCTATGACTGTATTCATATTTATTAAAAAGAGATAAAACTATGTTGGGAGAATTTATGGGAATTATATGTCGTAAAAATCGAGGCAGGTTTATCTTTATAGTGTAAAATCTAATTCAGTGATCTGAAAAAGAGTCATAAAAATGCAATAAAGAATCAAATGCTGCCAAAGTCTGGCAAAGGTAAATGAGGGCCTATTTATGAATGGAATTTATGAATCTTTGCACAACAGGACAAAGAAATTAAACCGCTTACAGTACATGTATCCCTGAACTTCAAAAGCAAACAACTTATTGCCCTGTCCTGCATGTGAATGATTAATTTTCATCTTATAACAGCAGCAGCAGCATGAAAAATAAAATTATTTGGAAAAATATTTGACAGGTGTGTCCAAAAAATATTTGTAGTGATATCATCAGGAGTCACTAATTGCCATCAGCATTCGGTAAAATCATTTGGTTTTAGGAGCATTTTCCATCCAGTTGTTGTTGTGGGAACACTGAGGTTTAATTTTGTTACTTTCATTAAATTTCACTCCTTATTTTGTTGATTTTGTTATGGCTATGCAAGTTACTCTAGTAGTAAATATGCCATTGCTTTGCCAGTTTTACTGTTCTCTGCTCTGCTGTGTTGGCCTGTTATAAAGCAGCACTATGTACTTGATGCCACGTATCTAGAAACTTTCCTTCATCCTAACCCTTTCACATTGATTGAAGAATTATTCATCAGTTGCTTTATTTTTATCTGATTGATGGGAAATCACAGAAAACCTGTATATTAAAAAAGTAAAACAGGGTATTTTCTTTTTGTGATTGTAGTCCTTCACCACTCCTAAATGTTCCAAGATCTGTTCAGAAAATTCTTATACAGTGATATGGATGACCATCTAAGGCAGAATATTTGCAATCATTATTTATTTATTTGGTTAAAGTTGTATTGACATATTTTCATTTAAATCCAAGCAATAGGAGATTCCATGGTTAGAGAAAACAAACTTTTTTTACCTCAGTGTTATTTGCAGTGCGTGTTGTGATTTTGCAAAGACGAACAAAAACTGTAATGCCAAATGTGGAACATAGAGTCCTAAAAATAGTTGGGGTTCCAGGCAGTCGCCCTGTTTAATTGTGTCTCGACTTAATATAAACAAAGGGTAATAAAAGAAACAGACACATGGTGGTTATAACATAAACCAGGGGCTTAAGCAGCGTTCCTTTCTTGTTGGAGTACCTGAGTGCTTCATCCTGCTGAAAATTCAGGTTTCAAGTGAGGTGCCTCCTTCTGGGAAGGGGCTCTTTTATATGCTTCATGGGAGTGACTAAGGGCATGGTCAATTGGTCTTCTGTGCTGTCTTCTCTGGATTGCAGAGGGAAGAGACAAGACAGTTAGAGACTGCACCCTTACTCGCTCCGGGGTGGTACCACATACCTGAATGGAGCTTGCGTTGTGGTCCTCAGATGCTGATGTGTGACATAAGATAAGAAAAGCTGATAGTGATTTTTACCATGCCTAGAATTTCTATTAAATGTATATCAAAGTTATATAAAGTTTTTTT
>JANRMT010062812.1:4792041-4871159 GCA_026402145.1 Polypterus bichir lapradei | reverse complement strand
AGATAGATAGATAGATAGATAGATAGATAGATAGATAGATAGATAGATAGATAGATAGATAGATAGATAGATAGATAGATAGATAGATAGATAGATAGATAGATAGATAGATAGATAGATAGATAGATAGATAGATAGATGAATAAAATAACAAAATAGTTTTAAAGAGTACAAGTATTTGTTCTGGGATGTATGAAGCAAGCTTTGTATTGCTTGATAGCAGGACCTAGAAAAGACCCCCAGAGGAACTTCTTAGCACACAGTGGTGGAATGGGCCTGTGGCTAAAAGGGCTCCAAGATAGTGCCTCATGGAGTTTATGGAGGGGATTTACCATGATGGCATTCGGTTTACCCACCGTCCTCTTTTCACAGCAGTTTCCAAGGTGTTCTGGGTTCACCCTGTGATGGAGCAAGCTTTCCTGATAAATGTGCTCAAAGGATGCACCATGCCTGAACAAAAGTTGCTTCTTCTGTAGACCATAGGATAGAACACCACACTGGCTACAACAGACTAGTAGAATATTTCCAGCAGCTTGCTGCAAACATCAAATGCCTTGAGTCTCCTTAGGAAGTTCAGTCTGCTCTGGCCCTTTTTGTACAGCACTACTGTGTTGTCAGATCAGTCCAGTTTGCTGTCTGTGTGAACCCCAGTGTACTTGTTGTTCTGCACCAGTTTTATGTCATTCCTTTGAATGGTCTCAGGGGTTCTTTGCCATGCTGGAAGTCCACCACCAACTCTTTTGTCTTGCTGATATTGAGTTGCAGGTTGTTGTCCTTGCGGCACAAGACAAAGTCCTCCACAGCCTTCCTCTATTCTGACTCGTCTCCATTATCAATGCAGCCTATGATGGAGGAGTCATCTAAATATTTCTGTAGATGGCAAATACTGGTATTATACTGAAAGAATGTTGTGTTAGTGGTGAACAGGAACTGACACAGGACAGTTCCTTGAGGTGATAACAAACCGTCATTTCTGTTACACAGTCCTTGAGCCTCATAAACTGTTCTATGTTGGCCAGGTAGTCCATGATCCAGGTGATGGTGGGGGCATCAAGATGCATAGCCTTGGGCTGTTTCCCTAGTTGATGAAGCAGAATGGTGTTAAAGACACTAGAAAAATTTGGGGTGGAGTGGTGGCTCTGAGGCTAAGGATCTGTGCTGGTATCCCGAAGGTTGCCGGTTCAAATCCCTGTCACTGCTAAAAGAGATCCTACTCTGCTGGGCCCTTGAGCAAGGCCCTTAACCTTCAAGTGCTCCAGGGGCGCTGTACAATGGCTGACCCTGCGCTCTGACCCCAAGGGGTATGTGAAAACTAACAAATTCCTAAGGTGAAATAAAGAACAAAAAATAAAAAATAAATCAAAGAACGTTATCCTAACTGTGGTTCTGGCTTTGTCCAAGTTGAAATAGGCTCTGTGGAGCATGTATTTCAGAGCATCCTCTGCACCTGTATGTGTCTGATAGGCAAACTTCAGATGTTCTGAAACCAGGGGTTGAAGCGGTTTCAGGATCAGCCTCTCAAAGATCTTCATGATGTATGAAGTAAGAGCAACTGGTCTATAGTCATTGTCATTACTGGAATGCCTTTTCTTTGTCACTGGGACCACACTGGATGTTTTCCACAGCTGAGGAACATTATGTTATGTATTATATATATTAGTTTCCTTCTATATTCCCTGTACATGTGGGTTAGATTCATTGGTGACTGCATACTGGCTTGTTAATAATGAAGTATTTTTCTTCCAGTATACTGTACATGTGGGTTTGCTCTGAAAAATGTTAATTTTCTGCCACATCCAAATAATACCCAGATTTTTAGTTAATTAATTCTCAATGTGTTCTTCTAAAAAAATGTAGAAGATTGTAAAAAAAAAATATTTTTGAAGGCTGATTATTCCATCCTTCTATTTCTTGAGCTTTTTAATTTAATTTCATTGTCACAGGATTTTGTAGCCTTTTATAGCAACAGTGGGTGCAATGCAGGAGCCATTTAAGAGCCAGCTCACTCAAACAGGGTCAATACAAAATAACCAAATAAACTGTTATGCATGTTTTCAGGACATAGAGGAAAACCATAAAGGAGCATCCATGTTTCCTGGAGTTGTGATGTACCAGCACTAATCAATGTACTACAATGCCATCTATTAACATAATAAATACATATGCATTTTGGAGAAACTGATTTTTTTCCCTTATTTGTTTTAACTAGATTCTCTCAGTGGACCTTTTCCTGCCAGTTCACACCGATGCCACCACAAATCCAAGAGATGTTTGCCCATCCAGCAGTGCGGGGGGCACCCAATCAGCCCCCTGCTGTTTCACCCAAGTGCCAAGGGTTCACAGATCATCATGGATCTTTCCCAAAAGTCAGTCAAGAGGCAGGCAAGCTTCTGTAATGCAATTACTTTCAGCAATAGACCTGTTGTCCTGTACGAGCAAGTCAGATTAAAGGTAATCCAGACTGGTCTTATTTCTAAATTTCATTTTGTCTCTCAGAATAGCTGGCTCATTCAGATGTACAAGTATATTTTTACATGACTACATTTATTCAGTTAACAAGTAATGTTTGGTTTCCCTGTTAGTATCCATGACTGTCTGAACTATTTAGCATCTCATGCCCTTGGGAAGCTGACAATATCAGAGGCAGTAAATCTTTCTTGGGCTGAGTTAACAGAATACTAGACATTTTTCAGAAAAGCAAAAGTCATTTTAACGCAGAATTGCTGAAAGCAGATAACACTAATAAATATCATGACTGAACAATTTTCTAAATTAAATCAAGAGGTTATCAATGATATGGTGTATTTAAAACCTATGATGTAATTAAAATGCTTCCTGCATTTTTCCTTCTTTTTAGCTTATAATTAGCTGGCTTTTCAGATCTTGACTGCTAACTGTCCAGACATTTAACCCTTACACCGTTTCAGAATATTTAATGCCAAAAACCACAAAAGCAAATATAGCACTTATTTTGCCACTAGAAAATACTTGCAATCTAGTTTACATAAGAATAATTATGAAATATTCAGCTCAGAAAACAGCCAGTCATTAAAACACTATTGTGCCTACCATGTCACAATTGAATTAATGAAGTTAGTTAAGTCTTAGAAAAAATTGTTTATCCCAGTGTATGGTACAGTTGTGATTAATATATTGTGTTTTACAATCCTGTTGTGCGTAAGAATATAGTAGAAGAATGTTATTGTTGTGTATATGAGATCAAAGGAATTCTCATAATTTTGAAGGGATTACTGTCATAGATTTCCATTTGCATTATAGAATGAAAGTTAGTAGATTAAATTAATACTGCACACTATGTTATGCATGTTTATCTACTGGCTACAGTAGATGATTATTTTACAGTATAAAGTTTTATTATATGTAAGTTTGTGTTATATTCATTAAAAATGGAAATAATTTAAAAAATAAATCCTTATCTGTCTATTTAGTATATAATAAAACACTAAGGTCTGTGTGCACGGTCCCTGTAAGAAGTCTGATTGGTCCATTTTTTTGACACAGCCAAACACTAAATGTGAGTATGCGACACTCAAGGAGGAGTAAAAGTGCATGCTGAGAGAGTCAAAGATGGACAAAATAAAACTGGACAGTAGGGGAGAAACTAAGGACAGTCTGAGAAGCAGACTTTAAGGGAAAATGGTAAAGAAACGGATTGCTGATGAGGAGACGTTCAGACAAGAAAATACAGAGGAATCGCGCTGAAAAAACATGCATGGCAGGAGATAGCAAATATGTTTAATTTATTCCATTACCTACCTTTGACTGGTAGCATGGCTAGTAAATTATAAATACTAAAATGATTAACTCCTTAAGTATCTGCCCCTTGTACTGTGAAAAATACTTTGGAAGATTTTCTCTGGTGAAATCAGTTTAGAAGTTACATTAGTTAAATTAATTTATGGTGTATTACATGAAGTCAGTTATCAGATGGCTAATACAGCTGCTAAAAACAATATAATGCAAAGTAACACTCAAAGGAAAGTAGAGGTTTTACCATGGGATCAGTAAAATGTATCTAATCTAATCTAACCACCAACTGTCTTTGGGACAGATGGATTTGAAAGAGCTTGAAAATCCTGTAAATCACAATGAAGTACTCTACAAAGAAATGAAGAAAATAGACAAGTGTAATCTAAATTTAAGTCATAGTCAGATAGGCAACCCAAGAAGAATTGGAGTCTTCTACATCTTAGTTGTCAAGCTGTATGTATGACAACAGGTGCCCAGAACAGGTGCTGAAAACTTGTCTTAATCAGAAAATCAGAACATAAGTCATTGTTAAAAATTTAGCTGACGGTATTTTCACACAGACTCAATCTAAATATCACAAATCCCAACTAAAAGAATATTGCACAATCTGAGGAATTAAAACCAATCTTATGTGTTATGTGCTGTGCTTGGCACAATGATAAAGCCACACATCATATTGAGAGCAGCAAAAGCATGCTATGGAGAACATAATACTATGGAAAGGCTTTATTACTTCAGGGTCTAAATGAGTTTCTAAGATAGAAGGCAAATTGAGTATAATGAAGTATAGAAACTTACTGGAGGAAAACCTGCTGAGATGTGCAAGAGACCTAAAGAAGGGCCTTCCAGCAGGCCATTGAGCCAAACATAGAAAGAAAGACACAATACAGATGTCTGCAAATCAATAAAGTTACTTTTCTTGAGTCTGGATTTGCCCAGCCAAACCTTTTAAAAATAAATGGCAGAATCAAAAATTGTGGCATACTGACTCCTCTATTCAAAGTTAATGGATTTTAAAAACTGTAATATTTAGAAAACTTTGATAAATATTATATAATATGTTGGAAGTTTCTATCAAAGGTATAAATACCAAAAATTATTTGCAGGGAGAAATACTTTTTATATGTAATTATTTTTTATATTTTAGAATTTATAATAATTCATTAAGTTTTGTCTTCACTGTAACTTGTATTTTTTTGTGTTTTAGTCAGTAAACGTCCAGTTAAATATATTACTTTTAAGATTCCTTATCATAATGTAATAAAATAATAAAAAATTAATTGTGTTTGAATACATTTTATAGCCAATGTATAACTTTATGCACAATGCGCAAAGAGACAGAGATTTAATATTCATATTAAGTGAATTAGTCTCTTAGAGCTTCAGGGCTTGCGGATACATTTATCCAAGTGTGACCATTAAAAGAGCCAGTCACAATACATTAAAGACACTAATAAGCTTTGCATTTAAGCAGACAATTAGTGATTTTCATGTATTAAACTTGGCCTTATAATGATGTAGTCTGAATATATTAAATGTGTCCTTGGTTATTTTAATACTATAATGACAAAAAAAGATTTTGGAAACCTACAGTATATACTTGTACATTTCTTTTTTTATTCTTGTCAAAAAGGTAATGAATAAAAATTATATACATATAAAGATTTTAAGTTTAGTATGGAATTATATATAATTTTATATACAAGTATATACTGCATATATAGTTATTTTTAGGTTAGCTGCAATAAAAAGTGAGAATAACATTTTATACTGTGCAGCAAAGATGACACATCTCATATGGACACAATATCTTGGAAGATGTCTAAAGTTTTTTAACCAAATAAAATTCTCAAGATAATTTAGAAGAAAGTGAATAGTAAGTGTTGGTAAAATAGACAAAGGACACCGTGGACAGAGGTCAAGATTTGTGAGAATCAGAGGTAACACTTTAGTTTAGGTACTACAGGAATACATCTATTACTTATTTACTGTTATGTAACAATACCATAACAAAGGCTTCTCTTGGTCTTCATGACACTTATAAAACATTATTAGATCAGTTATTCATCTCTGTGCAGTGTGGCGTATTGGCATGATGGTAAAATGACTTGTGAATATGAAGGAATTTTCTGGTCTTATACTAAATATGCAATATGATATGTTTCTCAGTTAAGCCACCTCAGACCACTCCAAAGTGAAGTTTCATTGCAGAGATGAATAAACACTTTACTGATGCTTTATAGGTGTTATGAAGAAGTGCATGTTAAAGTCTTGTAACATGATAGTGAATGAGTAATAGTTGCATTTTTGCAGTACCTAAACTAAAGTGCTACTGAATCAGATAATCATTTTGTTTACTGAGATTGTTAATATGCTTCCAAAAGTATATGGCAAGACAAACATATTGTAGGTATTGTGGAACTGGACCCGGACACAGACAGGTGGATATCGTTTTCTCACCCAACACACTCATTTATTTTCAATACTATTTACAGTTATTTTAGTGCACAACCCAGTGCCTTCCTTCTGGCCGCCTCCACTCCTCTCTACAGCTCCGTCCTCTTCCACCCGACTCTCGCTACTGAATGAAGGGAGGCGGCCCCTTAAATACCAGTCCGGATGGGCTCCAGCTGTTTCCCGGCAATCCCCCGCGGACACACCTCCTTGTGGCGGAAGTGCCGGCTGCACACCCAGAAGCCCTCCGGGTGTCCCCAATCTTCTTCCCCCCAGCACTTCCTAGTGTGGCGGAAGTGCTGAGGTCCAGGGTTCTTCAGGCCTGGCGGTGGCCACGGGCCCCTACAGGGTTGGGCTTCCAAGCCCTCTACCTGTGGCCCCCAACACAACCAGGGCGGTCGCCCCCTCGTGGTCTGGAGGAGGCACAAGCCCTCCTCCGGTCCTCCTGGGCGTCCGGCTGGGCTCCACCCCCAGCCGCATGCCACAGTATACAAGGTGTATCAGCCTGTAAATGCAGACATTGCTGTTTAAAGAAGATAAGTATAAACTGTATGTGAGATTTTGTTGAATTTAAAATAGGAAATGGGTCAGATACTCTTATAGCATGTCTCCAAGACATAAAGACATGGATGACTCACAATTTTCTCCAACTAAACAGCAATAAAACTGAGGTTCTCCTCATTGGCTCTAAATCTATACTTGCTAAGGTTAACCATTCTTCTATTTTAGTTAACAATATTAACACAAACATCTCTTCACAAGTTAAGAGCCTGGGCATTATTCTTGATAGTACTCTCTCTTTTTCTTCCCATATAAGTAACATTTCTCAGACTGCCTTCCTCCATCTCCAAAACATTTCTAGACATCGTCCTGTTCTGTGTTCCAACACAGTACTGAAATATTGGTTAATGCCCGAGTCACCTCACGTATAGATTACTGTAATGCTATTCTATCTGGCATCCTACAAAAACTTATCCATTGCTTACAGCTTCTTCAAAATTCTGCTGCCAGGATAATAACCTGCTGTTCTAAATCCACTGAACATATTGCACGTATTCTCCCTCAAATTCACTGGCTCCCTGTTAACTACCGAATACAATACAAAATAGTGCTCTTAACATTTAAAGCACTCCACAGCCTTGCTCCCCCCTACATCACTGATCTCCTCCAGACTTGTACTTCCGCTCGCTCACTCAGATCCTCATCTGCAGCTCTACTTTCTGTACCACACATCAAACTCAGTTCTATGGGAGCTCAAGCATTCTCTTATAGTGCTCCTCAACTCTGGAATTCTCTTCCCTCTCATATACGTCAACTCGATTCAATAACACAGTTTAAAACTACCCTCAAAACGTATCTTTTCAAGCTGGCATACCAATTGTGAATTCTACACTGTTACTGGCTTTTATCTTTGTTTGTTTGCTAATTATTTCTTTGTGATTTATCATTATCTTGTTTTTATTTTACTAATGTTGTTTAATTTTATTGTAAGGTGACCTTGAGTGCTAAGAAAGGTGCCTATTAAATAAAATGTATTATTACTATTATTATGATAGAGAGTGAGAGACACACTTGTGTGTCACAAGTGTATGGAGAATGGGCCACCACCTAAAGTGATCTAATTGATCCTGATTAATGAAAAGGGCTAGTGGAATCTGGCATGATTTGTGCAGAGTAACACATAGTTGACTAGAGCCTTAGAGATGACCAATACAGAGATGGAGAAAGATGCACATCAGGGTAAACAAATTGTTTGAGATTTGATTTAGACTGGTGACCTATTAAGTTCATTGTTCTACCCTATAAACAAATAGTGGTGGCTTCTGTGAGCTAAAGAACAGAATCACTAGACATGGGTGGATTGGAAAAACATTATATCATCTAATGAATCCCTGTTGTTTCTGGTTTATGCTGATCAGGTAGAGCAAAATTTGGTAAACATCTGTCGAGTCAATAGATCCATCTTTGTGTGGCAATGTACTGGTGTGGGCTGTGTGCACACAAGATCATTTGGGAAGAGAACAGCATATAGGTTATTGGGACATCATTGCCAGACACATGATTTTTTTTCACAGTAGTAAATTACCCTTTGAAAGCACATTTTAAGCCTTCTTGCTCAAAGGTGATAAAATCACTACAAGTTCACTTGTAACACAAGCACTTTGAAGAAGGCAGACGGACTGCAAAAGATTAAAAGATAACCACCTAATGCCTGAAAAAGATCAAGTCAGATTATAAGTAAGAATTTTACAGAATTAGACACAAAATATTTATGCTTATCTAATATGCAGGAACACCTTACCTGAACTACTTTGAAAGCTTACATATTGTAATCTACTCAGTTAGCCAATAAGTGCTGTCATTTTGCTTCACTTCTCCTTGCATCCCTAAATAACTAACACAGTACATCACTCGCATAATCTGTACCAACAATTGTCTTTCATCATGCCTGTGCCGTGATTTTTTTCCACTATGAGATGACACACTGGTGATTGTCTTTTAAAATGTATTGCTTCAGTTGGTAAACAACTCTGTGTAATTTGTATGTGACAAATAAAAATTGATTTTAACAGACTGGTTATATTTTTCCTCTTCATTTTTTCCCCAGATAACAAAGAAGCAATGCTGCTGGAGTGGGGCATTACGATTGGGGTTCACCACTAAAGACCCTTCTCGAATTAATCCTGACAGTCTCCCAAAGTATGCCTGCCCAGACTTAGTTTCCCAGAGTGGGTTCTGGGCTAAGGCTCTTCCTGAAGAGTTTGCTAATGAGAGTAACATTATTGCATTTTGGGTCGACAAGAAAGGAAGAGTTTTCTACCGAGTTAATAACTCTAACCCCATGCTTTTCTTCAGTGGGGTCAGAACATCAGAACCACTTTGGGCACTTATAGATGTGTATGGATTAACCCGAGGCGTGCAGCTTCTTGGTAAGACTGATTTTTAATATTTTTTTACATTGCAAAATTATGAACAGATTGTATGCTATAGTACAATGTAGTAATATGTATGATTCTCCTACATGTTTTCATATAGACATAATTGGTCTCAATGGAATTTATTTCTGAAAGTAGCTCTGTTGTTGTTAACTTAACCAAAGGATTAATTCAGGACCATCAAGCATCTATCCATGACGACAGATCAAACTCATAGTTAAACTTTTCTTTGTTGATATACAACATCCACACAGAAAGCACATTCTGGGACAAGTGATGATCCAGCAGACCTCTGCTTGAAGGATAAATGAGAAATCATAATCCCAAGTACTGTATCTGGTGTTTGACCTGAACATCTCAGCAAAATGGATCTTATTAATTTATTTGTAAAAAAAATTTTAAGTAAAGTATAATACAGACATAAGTTTTAGCATAACCCTAGGTTGTTAAATGGGGCACGTCTCATATGTTACCAATTGATGCATGTATGCTGAAATGCAGTAATATGAAAGCATTCTCAAATACAAAAATAGTGTAAAACACATGTAACTGTAATTAAATCTGCCCTCACCAAAGACATATTATGTCTTTATTACTGATATACAGTATTTTTGCATATTCATTGCAGTTAGTTACTCAGCAGTCAGTTAGGGAGTACAGTGCATTCTAATTCATGTTATTTTATTGGTTTCTTTTTGGAGTTTGTTTCTCAATCTTTACTATGAACCTTTTCCATTTTGTCAATGTTTCTTCACTCTTCATCTGTCAATATTGTTCTTGACACTGCATTTAAACATCACCACTGGTAAATATTTTCTCCAAGTCCATGAACGAATCCTCCATGATCTGATTTAATTATCCCTTTTTGGCCAACTCAATAAAAAAAATGAGTTTGGATGGATTATTTTTAATTCTGTAAGAAGGATATGCATATCGGGTGTGTTTTATTTTGCAAGCAGTCTTGGTTGAGTAGTCATTGATTCCAAAGGACATTTTTTTCTTTCATTATTTAAAACGCTCTCCACAAATCCCTGCCTCCTCATGCTGCTCCATCCTGTCCCTGTGGCTACAAAAGGTGGAGCAAAAAAACATAGGAATTCAGAGAAGGTGAGTTTCTGCACACTGCCATTGAAAAAGAGAACAAGAGCTAATTAATGATACCTGAGGTAGACAGTCATGTAAATCCACTTGAGTGGCAGAAAACACATGAAGTACATTTCCCCAAATTGGGGAAACTTGCACAAAAGTACCTGTGTATCCCTGCCTCAAGCAGCCCTTCTGAGAGGGCTTTCAGCACAGAGGAAATGTAACCTGTAACCGTACTGCTCTGAAGCGAGATGCTGAGAACAGAGTGGTGTTTCTGTCACACAACTTGAAGTTTCCTCAGTAGAGTTTGATAATTGTCTTATTTTTTTCTGGTATCTTTGTGCAATATTTGAGAGAACCTGAAGTTAATAATTTGTTTAAAAATGTTATAAGTTTGCTTTTTTTTGTATCTTTGTACAATATATGACAGAACTTGTTTACAAATGCTATAATTTTTTTGCAGGGCAACAGTTGACAGAACCTTACATACTGTAAAATAATGTAAAAATCCAGATTTTTGTACTTGCTTGTATGCTGCACAATTCATCTTACAGCAGAGCAGTTTATTTGTATCCAAACTGTAATGTTCATACCTGTATTTCAATTATTGATTTGTATTTTATTCTCTTTGGATTCATATCTTGTATACATTAAAGGTAAGTGTATAAGTGTTTAAAAAGCTCTATTTATAGTAGTTTTGTTGGTCTTTTGTGTAAATCCTGTAGGCTTCTTTGAAATGGTTTACTCATACTTCTACTGTTTGATCTCAGTAATACTTTGGCTGGTGATTTTAATTTTTCTGTGTTGTTTTACTTCACTTTTAAATAAATAAATAAATAAGACCTGCTTTCCTTAAGTGTTGCTTCTGTTAATCTCATTAGTAAGCTACAATTAATATACTATTAACAAGACCAAGCTAGATCAATAAGGATTTTACAAACACATTTTTAAAGGATGCAAAATATCATCTAGTTATCATTGTTGTCAAAGTCCCAGAAAATGTCAAGACATAACTTTTTTTGCCAATATCGCACACCCTTTCTTTGACGTAAGGTTTGTAATGGCATCATTTTGCTTTTCATTTTTAATTTATACATTTTGTTTATTAATTTTTGAGACTTGTTGCATTTTGCTAATCATGTAATGCTATTTGAAAGTCCACATGTGCTGTATAGGCTATGCCTCAGAGCACGGTGATTAAGAAGTTGGAGTATAAAGTACATGGCTATAGGTTCAGTCTTCACTTCTGCCAGTGTGTTCTTGAGAATTTCACTTCAGCTGCCTGTTGAGGCCATATAGTGGCACTAGAGTTATATAAGGTGTTGGAGGATGATTATCCATATCAAAAATGTAACTTGACATTTTAAAATTTCAAGTAGATAAGCTCAAGCAGACTTGGTTCTGTAGTAAAAAATTTTAAAACACAAAATTATTTAAAACATGATGTAAATTACTGCCGTGGGCTGGCACCCTGCCCAGGGTTTGTTTCCTGCCTTGCACCCAGTGTTGGCTGGGATTGGCTCCAGCAGACCCCGTGACCCTGTACTTAGAATATAGTGGGTTGGATAATGAATGGATGGATGGATGATGTAAATTATTTGATTGTGTTACAGACCACCTGTTTTTTATTCTTGTCTCTTTTATTTTAATTTATGTACATCCATATTAAATATTACCTTTATGTATGATGTTACAATGGAACCAAAAAATTATGGAAGTAGAATATGGGCAGCATTTTGCATGCTTAACCACTAATATGAAGCCATACGCTTACAATAACAAATTAGATACATTTTTAGCATTGAATTGAAAGGTTTCACTTTGTCATTGAGTAATACAGAAATAAGACAATACCAAGAAATTACCACTGCCTTACATATTTCATTTTCAGTCTATGCATCCAACAGATACTGTGTATGAGCCATACACATACATCTCATATGTGCTATTAAGCACAAAAAATGTTTGTTTGGTATGTCTGCATATCCTCCTGAGGCTTTCAATCCAAAAATTATTTTTTCACCTACTGTATTTATTACAGTGCACTTGGATGTGTATTTTTTTCTATGAAAAAGATTACTGTTATTGGTTTCTGAAATAATCAAGGCTATTAACGCTTTGTAAGCAAACAATCAAGCAAACTGCATTTTTAGCACATTTAAAAACAACATTGTGTTGGCCAAAGTGATGTAAACACTAGCAATAAAAAGAGGGAGAAAAGATTCACAAGTCTTATGTTCATCAGCTCAAAGGTATTAAAATATAAACCAATAGGCCAAGTACTTAAATATAAATCTGGACGGTCCCAAAAGCTAATGGGGAAAAAGTGTGTTATAAGTCTGGATTTAATGATTGCAGTGGAAGGAACAGCCATAACATTGATGGGCTGGAGTGTTTCACAGTCTCAGAGCAGCAAATGTGAAAGGACAATCACCTTTTAATTGGGATCAAAGCAAATCTGGAAAAAAAAGTTGATGTAAAGATCTTGGCATATTTGTCATGGATTGGGACAAAGTAAATAATAAAAAAACACTGAACAAACTAATTTTACATCTGTTGAAGTTAAAAAGTAATGCTTTAAAAATGAATCCAAAGATGAAGTGGAAGCCAATGGAGCCATGCTAACACTAGAGCAATGGGATCATCAATCTTAGTACCAGTTAATAGTCAGACTGCATCATTTTGTTCCTACTGCAAGCATGACAAAGAAGACAAACATTTGCACTAATCTCAAGGGGATGAGATAAATGCATGGATCACCTTCTTTAGGCCATGTAATGATAAAAATTTTAGGGCCGGTTTATACTTTATGCTCAGAACGCGTATGTGCATGCATCATGGCTGCCACACATTCCCAGTGTTCATTTGACGCATTCTCTGAGCATGTTCTCAGAAATTAATGCAACACGTGTATGACTGGCAGTACCAGTCGCAGTGTCACAGTGTGATCAAGTCATAATGTGATGTCAGAGTCTCTGTTTACTATCTACATGTCAAAGAAAGCTACTTTGCATATCCTACAGGGTCAATGCTCGTGCCTCAGTGTTTGATGAACAGTTTGATGTGGTGAGGCAAAATGCCAACATACAAATGCATTTGTGGTGTTTTTATATTCAAGCATCGCATATTCCCCAACTTAAGGACATGATACATTTTAAAGGTCTCACATACCATCACAGTGAAAAGGTTTATTTTGTGATTAAGGTGGAAATTTTGGCTTTAATCTCGAAATTTCCACTTTAATCTTGTAGTTTATTTTATCATTAAAGTAAACCATCATTTTAAAACCGACCCAGTTGTTAATCGCTGGGGTTTCCTCCTGAGCTGACAGGAAAGCAACGATTGTCACACAGAACACATTAAATTTATGATATTCCATCCCTCTGCACATTTTGAATCCTTAAATTTATACTTGATATCCCCTTCATGATGAAATCTGTTGAAGCATGTATGTTACATTTTACAGATAAGTCATTAACTTCTCTTAAATAGTGAATACTGTTAATCATTACACATGTGGGGGCAGCACAGTTGTGAAGCAGTAGCGTGGCTGCCTCGCAGGGAGTCACATCCATGGTGTTCCCTGTCTGGAGTTTGCATGTTTTCATTGTGGGTTTCCACAGTGTGCTCTGGTTTCCTTCCAAAGGTATGGGGATTTGGTGATGCTAAAATGAGGCTAGTGTGTGTGTGTGCTTGTATTCACCTTGCAATGAGCTGAGGCCTGTCCAGGGATTGTTTCTGCCTTGTGTTTGATGCTTTCTGGAATGGACGAATCCCTGGATTGATGGATGTAATCATTAAACATAATGGGTGTTTCAGGCAATTTGCAACACAGGAAAGCCTAACGCTTTCTCACTGTGGTGATATCTCGCACTGCGACTTGGTGGAATCTTCCAGATTTACTTAAAGTATGAATGCAAGTATAAAAAGTACATCGTTTGCGTAGCAGTAGCATCTGCTGGAGCATGCATTGTGTCTTGTGAGGTATAAACCCGGCCTTAGAGCTGAAAGAAGCTATCCTTGATGACCAAATTGATTTTTTTGTTAAGTGCCAGGTCAAGATTGAAAATCACACCCAGATTTTACACATGGGATTGCATTTTTTGTGACAGTTGCTCTAGGTTTTCAGCAAGCCTGACAATACTTTTAATGGAAGAAGACAAGATAACCTTAGATATACTTTTGTTAAGTTTGAAGAAATTATTTCCCATCCAAACAGTCAATAAGGGTCTTCAAAGAACAGGTTTTAGAAATTTTCAAAGAAAAATAAAGCTGAATATTATTAGCATAAAAGTGAAATGAAAAATATTTTCAAACAATCCATCACAAAAAATAACATGCACTAAAATAGACCCCTTAAGGGACTTCACAGGAGACAGCAGCTGCAGAAGAAGAGAATTCATTCATTATATTGACAGAAAATGTTTGTTAATGTAAGAAACAAACCATTCCAGCATTGTTCCCCAAATTCTAACTTATTGTTCAAGATGCTCAGTGGGTACAGTGTAGTAAAATGGTGCAATCAACAGAATCAGCAGCAAGTAACAAGTCATTGATGAGATTCAGAAGAGCCGACTCAGTACTATGAAGAATTCTGAAGCCAGACGTAAATGACTCCAGAAAGACAGAAGCTGAAATAAGTCAAACCTTTTTTGTTATTTTAGGGCCATGCAGTAATTACTAAGAGGACAGGGGTCCAGTCCATATTTTTTAAGCAGCGACCAGACCACTGCATTCTTAAAGGATGCTGGCACAATACCAGTGGCAGGGCGCATGTTAAAAATGAGATGGAAACTAGGTCTAATAAAATCAAGTCTTTTTAAAGAGATGAGTTTGATTTACATCTGTCCATAGGCAGTGAAGGAGTGTAGACTTCATACTATTGTAGGTGCGGGTTTTACAAGGGAAAAAAGACAAAAAGAATCAGTCTGACTAAAGACAGGCCAAGAGGTGTATTTACAAGAAATGAATTGAAACTGATGGTGAGATAGAAGATTTAATTATACGAATAAAATTTTAAGAACTCATCACACATTTAAGTACCTACAGCAAAGAGTAGAGTGGAGAAAATGTTAAGTACAGAATGTATTGTTTTGAATAAAACTTTAGATTTTTAGAAATAATGTCAAAACAATATTTGCCCTAGCTGATTTAACAGACTGCTGGAATTCTGCCAGACAAGTTTCCATGGTGTCATTGATATAATGGCATACAAAAGTTTAGGCCCCCTTGCTTAAAATGTCTGTTACTGTGAATAGTTAAGTGAGCAGTAGATGAACTGATAACCAAAGGCATAAAGTTAAAGGTGCCACATTTCTTTTCAGTATTTTATGTAAGATTAGTGTATTTTTTATTTTCCACAATTATACAATGAAAAAGGGAAAGGAGTACCATGCAAAAGTTTGGGCACCCCAAGATATTTAAGGTCTCAGACCTTAATTAGCTCGTTAGGGCTATGGTGTGTTCACAGTCCTTGTTAGGAAACCCTCTGACTCATCAAACCTTGTCTCAACAAACAGCAGCCACGGGCTCCTCTAAGCAACTGTGTAGCACTCTGAAAAGTAAAATAATTGATACTCACAATGCAGAAGAAGGCTACAAGAAGATAGCAGAGCATTTTCAGATAGCTGTTTTCTCATTTCGCAGTGTTAAGAAATAGCAGTTAACAGGAATGGTGGAGGTCAAATTGAGGTCTGGAAGACCAAGAAAACTGTCAGAAAGAACTGCACATTGGACTTCTAGAATGGCAAATAACAACTGCTGTTTGACTGTAAAAGACTTTCAGGAATATTTAGCAGACTCTGAAATGGTGGTGCACTGTTTTACTGTGCAGCGATACCTGAACAAATCTGACCTTCATGGTAGAGTCAGCAGAAGAAAACCTTTTCTGTATCCTAGCCACAAAATTCAGCACCTGAAATTTGCAAATTAATATCTAAACAAGCCTGATGCATTTAGGAAACAATTCCTGTGGACTGATGAAGTCAAAATAGAACTGTTTGGCTGTAATGTGGAAAGGTATGTTTGGAAAAAAGTATGCCAAATTCTGGGAAAAGAACACCTCTCCAACTATGAATTAAGGCGGTGGATCAATCAGGCTTTGGACTTGGGTGTTTAGTGCTGAATACAAGTGCAGTTTGCCTAGGATGCCATTGTTTTCAAGTTTCTCTCATTTGGAGGATTGTTGAGCATTCTAATTGAAAATTCAGGCATTCAGTTGCTGCATTGTTTTGGTTTCTCCTGATAGTTCTTTTCCATATTTTACCAGCAATATTTAAATTATAAGAATACTGGTCTTAAACTATTCCTGCATACACTCTGCTTCTGCATATCTGTCAAAATCATTTGTTTTAATAAATTATAGATTGTTTTGAATTATTAAAATGTAAACTGCTTTACAAAACATTTCAAAGTAAAGTTATCTCTATTTTGGCAAATTACTGTAACTATGGTTGCAATTGTCATTGGTCCAACACATGTTACATTTTCTAATATTTACATTATAAAATTTAGTAAGAAAAATATACCAATGCATAACTCACAATGTTGATAGTTTAAATGGAGATTATAAGCCCGTCTAGTTTTATTTTAGTATACTGTCTGCCTTGAAGAACAGTTAATTAAAAAAATAAAAATGGTTTTCTTGACTTTCTGTGAGCATGAGGTGGTTAAAGTGCATTGGGAAAAAATATTTTTTTATATTAAAACAGTTCACAAGTAAAAACATAATTTACAAAATTATATGACAGCACTAAATATGAAGCAATGTAAATTAATGAGATTGTGAGCACATGTTAGGTCACTTTGGAGAACCTAAGTAAGAGATAAAAAGGGATATTGTTACAAGCAAAAATAAGCCCACATGACAAAAAGTATAAATTTCACTCAGAAGCGTTTAACACCAGCTCACATCACTTTTTTAACTTTTCATTCTTTTTTCTTTTGTCTCACTGTTTCAAGTTTTATTTCATATTCTCTTTGATATGCAAAACTTAACCTGATGCATGAGCTTATTTGATTTTTCTGTACTAGCAGCTATGCTGTTATCTCATTGTATAAATGCAAAGTACAATGACCGTTTGTCTGGTTTTGTTTTCATTGTATTATAATTTTTCAGATCTGCAAATGTCCAGTTTTTTCAGCATATATAGACAACATAATTTCTACATAATTATTCAAATTTTATTAAACTTTTAAGATAAAACAAACAACAGAAAATAAAAAGAACATTTCTGAAAAATACTTGATATTTTGAAAACAAAGGTTGGGTTGGGGTTTTCTGGATGGCAAAAGGATGCCAGGGACAGAAATGGCAGCAGAATAGCACTGGAAAGGCAGAGTGATGCTAAGAAAGTTGATACTAGGAAATGTGATGACATTCTAAGGCAATTAACTGATTTCATTGACAGCATCTTAACAGAGTAACTCTCTGAATTTAAAAATGTTTAGTTAAGTGACAGAGTCTATGCACTTTTACATGATTGAATAGCCAGTAATGTCACCTGTTCTGATATGTGACCATTATGGCATGTTTTTGTTTATTGCTTCTCTCACATGACTAAGCAAGTATGAAAGAAGACATTGCTGTTAATACAGAGGTAGAGGCTGAGGACTTGCATGGCAAGTGCATTATTCTTAGATCAAATTCACTCAGTCATCAGGGTGCTAAATGTGGAAATCACCATTTAACTCCTGTATTTTACCTCTAGAGCAAGGCAATGTCAATGTCAATGTCAATTTATTTATATAGCACATTTAAAACAACATAGGAATGCTGAGGCCAAAGTGCTTTACAATAATAGAATAAAAGGAAACAAACAAATAACATAAAAACATAAATAGAAATAAAATATAAGAACATAAATAAAATACATAATAAATAGAAGTAATGTTACATAATCACAATGAGGAAACCATCGGTATTACTGAAGATCACGGAATGCAAGTGGATAGAAATCAGTCTTTAATCTTGTTTTGAACAGTTCAATTGTAGATGACTCCTTTATATGATGAGGTAAAGAGTTCCACAAGCGAGGGGCAGCAACTACAAAAGCCCTGTCCCCCTTGGTTTTACACTTGGTACGAGGGACAACAAGAGACAATTGAGCAGAAGATTTAAGCACTCTGGATGGCTGGTGTAAAGCATACAATTCAGATAAATAGGCAGGAGCAAACCCATGTAAAGATTTAAAAACAAGCAAGATTTTAAAATTAATTTGAAAACTGACAGGTAGCCAGTGTAAAGAAGCTAAAATAGGAGAAACAGAGTCATACTTTCTTGCCCCAACCAGAAAGTGAGTGGCATTATTCTGTACCAACTGTAACCTGTGTATCAGGGATTTGCTAATCCCAGAATACAGCGAGTTGCAGTAATCAAGGCGAGAAAAGATAAAAGCATGAGTAGCTTTCTCAAGATCCCTAGAAGATAAAAAAAGGCTTGATCTTACCTAATAGACGAAGCTGGAAAAAGCAACTCTTGACTATAGAATTTACTTGTTTCTCAAAAAAGAGGTTACTGTCAAAAGGTAACACCTAGATTGCGGACTTGAGGTTTGCAAAACACAAAAAAGAGCCGAGAAGTTCAAGACCAGTTTGGGGTTTAGCTGATGGACCCACTATAAGCACCTCTGTTTTATTTTGATTCAGATCGAGGAAATTATTAGCCATCCAGGATCTTAGTTCAGAAAGACAGTTGTGGAGTTGATTTATTACAGAGTTGCAGGAATATAAACCTGAGTATCATCAGCATAGCAGTGAAAAGAAATGTTACATTTCCTAAAAATAGCTCCAATAGGATGAAGGTATATAGAGAATAAGATAGGACCCAAAATGGATCCCTGAGGAACACCATATTTAAGAGGAGCAGTAGACGAAAAAGACGAATTTAAAGTAATTGAAAAGTGTCTACCAGTTAAATATGACCTGAACTAGTTAAGAGCAGCCCCTTTAAGCCCATCAAGATGTTCAAGCCACATCAGCAATATCTCGTGGTCAATAGTATCAAAGGCAGCGGACAGGTCAAGGAGGAGAAGGACTGTCACCTGAGTCAATAATAATAGAGATGTCAACTTTCAAGAGGGCCGTCTCAACACCATGATAACGCCTAAAGCCAGATTGGTAGATCTCAAATAAATTATTGGAGTTAAGGTGATCGACCAATTGATTATAAATAATTCTTTCTAGAATCTTAGCCAGAAATGGCAGTTGGGAAATTGGGCGAAAATTGGCTAAAACCCCAGGATCTAATTCTGCCTTTTTTAGACGGGGACTGACTGCAGCACGTTTAAAAAATGATGGCACAACCCCCACACTTATAGAATCATTGATAATGGATAGTAAGGATGGACCCAAAACATCAAGGGCTCCTACTAAGAGGCGAGGTGGTACTATGTCGAGAGGGCTGGGAGCTGGTTTAAGGGTGTCAATAGTTCTTTTTAATTGTGAAAGTGAGACTGTATCAAAGGATTCTAATACAATGTCATGATTAACAGTAGGAAGTTTATAGCCAGTTTGAACAATGCCACAGCGGATAGTATCAATTTTGTTGACAAAGAATGATAGAAACTGCTCACATGAATGAACAGTGCTGTTTAATCCCATCACAGATTGAGGGTAAATGGCCGCATTAATTGAATTAAATAAGACCCTAGGATTCTTAGAATGACGGGATACTAAATCGGCAAAGAAATCTTGTTTAGTTTTCTTAACTGCAGCCTGGAAATTGAAAAGAGAAGTCCTAAAAATCTGCTTAGAAACAATCAGTCCATTTTTTTTCCAACGCCGTTCAGCAGTTCAACAGGCACGGCACAGCAATCGTGTAGTTTCATTTAGCCAGGGAGCAGGTCTTCCCTTATTACTGCGTATCTTGGCCGAAGCAATTGAGTCTAAAACCGTTTTACAGGAAGAATTAAATTTTAATTTTAAAAAGCGCGGGCAGCGTGGGGGACAACTATTAGTTGGGACATCAACAGTAATATTCATATCCATCCTTATAGAAAAGGCAGTGCTACTTGGCCCAAAGAGAAGAGGAGAAAATTAAAAACAATTAGTCTCAAAGATGCAATGAATCAGAAGTGAAGGCAGAATTGATGGGGCCTCTTACATTGGTAAACAAAGTCTAACAGTATAAACAGGACTGTGAAAAAGATGTGTAGTCAACTTGCTGTCATTCAACAGAAAACAGAGGGATGTTTGAAGAGTGACAGTTACTCAGATGTGATGTAATTAGTTTTGCAGTTGTTGATTTGTTGTACAAAATGCTTTGCCTTACAGTCCATACTAGCTTGTCAGCAGTTCTGTCAGCTATTTAAGGACATCTAATCAATCCTGACTAAACTCATACCATGGTCTGTAGGTTAATTAATGTAAAACAAAGTTTAATGGCATGTGGCTGATTAGTAGATATTCTAAGGTGCATGTTTTAGTTTCAGGATTTAAAGCCATAGAAAAAGTAATAACAGAGATGTTAAAACAGAATTGTTTTATTATCCATCTAGCTAGTGTTTTTATTTAGTATGTTTGCCTATTCAAGGTGGATATACAGCACTGCATTGATTAGTTTTGAGAAGATAAGATGTATAAGGTTTCATGTTATTGTGTGTTTTATAAACCAGTTTGAAAAACAGTAAAACATTTACAAGATAAATCAGTTCACATATACAGTATTTATGATATACGTTTTTCACTGACAAACACAAGAACTACAAAAATAAATCAAATTTCCATCTAGTTTCCAATGAAAAAACTAAACGAGACTTTAAAATATTAGCATATTTTAGATGTCTTTTTGATAAACTATTTGGAACAAAGGAAATACAATGCATCCGGAAAGTATTCACAGCGCATCACTTTTTCCACATTTTGTTATGTTACAGCCTTATTCCAAAATGGATTAAATTAATTTTTTTCCTCAGAATTCTACACACAACACCCCATAATGACAACGTGAAAAAAGTTTACTTGAGGTTTTTGCAAATTTATTAAAAATAAAAAAACTGAGAAATCACATGTACATAAGTATTCACAGCCTTTGCTCAATACTTTGTCGATGCACCTTTGGCAGCAATTACAGCCTCAAGTCTTTTTGACTATGATGCCACAAGCTTGGCACACCTATCCTTGGCCAGTTTCGCCCATTCCTCTTTGCAGCACATCTCAAGCTCCATCAGGTTGGATGGGATGCGTCGGTGCACAGCCATTTTAAGATCTCTCCAGAGATGTTCAATCAGATTCAAGTCTGGGCTCTGGCTGGGCCACTCAAGGACATTCACAGAGTTGTCCTGAAGCCACTCCTTTGATATCTTGGCTGTGTGCTTAGGGTCGTTGTCCTGCTGAAAGATGAACCGTCGCCCCAGTCTGAGGTCAAGAGCGCTCTGGAGCAGGTTTCCATCCAGGATGTCTCTGTACATTGCTGCAGTCATCTTTCCCTTTATCCTGACTAGTCTCCCAGTTCCTGCCGCTGAAAAACATCCCCACAGCATGATGCTGCCACTACCATGCTTCACTGTAGGGATGATATTGGCCTGGTGATGGGCGTTGCCTGGTTTCCTCCAAACGTGACGCCTGGCATTCACACCAAAGAGTTAAATTTTTGTCTCATCATACCAGAGAATTTTGTTTCTCATGGTCTGAGAGTCCTTCTGGTGCCTTTTGGCAAACTCCAGGTGGGCTGCCATGTGCCTTTTACTAAGGAGTAGCTTCCGTCTGGCCACTCTACAGGCCTGATTGGTGGATTGCTGCAGAGATACTAGTCCTTCTGGAAAGGTTCTCCTCTCTCCACAGAGGCTCTGACAGAGTGACCATCGGGTTCTTGGTCACCTCCCTGACTAAGGCCCTTGTCCCCTGATCGCTCAGTTTAGATGGCCGGCCAGCTCTAGGAAGAGTCCTGGTGGTTTCGAACTTCTTCCACTTACGGATGATGGAGGCCACTGTGCTCATTGTGACTTTCAAAGCAGCAGAAATTTTTTCTGTAACCTTCCCCAGATTTGTGCCTCGAGACAATTCTGCTAATCTCCGCAGAACTGGACAACCAATGTTGGATGGGAAACCATTACATCATGCTGCATTCTCACTCATATTGGTCTCCAGTAGCCTTGATTGTCAAAATTTTTTCTTTCTGCAAATTTGCTGGGTTCACGGGTGACAGATTTTAAACTTGAAAGTTTACTGTACAGCAGGCTTAGACAAACTTTTTTTTTTCCCAGGGCCCAATGATGCTTTGTGATGCCAGTGTGGCATCACAGAATTGTAGCAACCAATGTTGGGTGAGGGTGCACTACCAGTCATGGTGCAAGTGCAGAACTTTCACACACACATACTCAACCTCACACTTTAGAGCGCTGCCCAATTTGCTTTATGAGTGCGTGAATAATTTATGACATATACACAAATGGGTGATGTCACTACCTGATCGGTACTCCAGCTGGATTTGCACCCCATATGTGTTAAAAAAAAGGGAACATCATAAAATATTTTCATTTGAGGGGTACTTTAGCTGACCAAAATTAGAATATTATGTAAATTCTTCATTGTTATGCATTGTTTCATTGTATATTGTGTGCTGCTGGACTGAGCATGTTGTACTCCTTGCTATGTAATGCAAATAAAGTAATGATAACCCCCTAGTATATAACACTGATGTCTTTCATCACAGGCTTTGTGGGTGTTAATCGTTGTGATAGGAGCTTGGGAAACTAATTTAACTTCTTCTTTCCTGTTAACTTCAATGTATTTCACTGAGTTCGCCGGAATCCCTGAACAATTACGCATTTTTGCAAAACTCAAGGCAAGCAAATCTGGTGGGGTTTGCTCATCACTAGTCATCAGTTAACCTAATATGTACATCTTTAGGATATAACAAGAAACCTAATTATCCAAAGAAAACACATGAGGCCAGTTGGAGTATATGCATGCTCTATACAAAGAGTAGTAATGCTGGGACCCCAAAACCCAGGTCTATGAACCATTGAAGCAACATTGGTAGTTACTGCACTGGAATGTTGCTTCCTCACAAATTGGCCATATTAAATTAAGATGTAGATTAACACACTTAAATGCATATTTAGCACAGGTACTTCTGATGGTCACCTTTTCATGAAATGTACTCAAAATACTGTATTGTAAAATTGATTTGCTGTACAGTGTTAACTTTCATTCATGCTGTACTCAACATTTTGTGTCATTGAACTATAAAGTATTACTCTTTCCTGTTATCACATTTCATCAGACTATGTGATTCCTCTGTAACAGATCACCTTTTTTATTTCTGTTATTTATTTTTTGCAATTTCCTCTTTGTGTGGATTAAGCTAACCTTTTTGTTGTAATATCCTCTTTCAAGCAAATCTCATTATATTAAAAGCTACTATTAGGTAAAGGTCACACAGTTGTACAGCGTTGATTAATCTGGTCCCAAGACTGGCAAGGGATAGTCCGATAGCCGTGCTTTTATTATATAAAAGGATTTCAAAATGATTATGAGTTAGATTAAACTGGCCTGCAGGCATAGAATGCAGCAGCACAATTTAATAAACAAGAGGGCCCATTCCTTATATCTTCAACTTGTTTTTTTTTAGTATATGTGATTCAGTCATGCATAGTTCTAAAAAATCTTCTATGTAATGTGTAGCTCTCTTAGCACAGTGTGATTTAAATGTCATATCTGAGTGGAGTTTCTAAAAATCCAGGGAAATAGGACATTTGTCATATGACTTAAGTAACATAACATAAGTGACTGTTATTATGGTCTAGATTAGGATTACAAATTTTGATTGCATTATTTGATTGCAAATTTTGATTTCATATTCTTTAGCCAAAATGTTATATTTCACAGAAAAATGTTTAATTTATGTATTATATGTGAAAGATTTGAAAGATACATACAATGTACCAAATACCAAAATACCAAATTTCACAAACTGTACCCTTACATTATTGAAAAGGCTTATATGTATCTTTCTTTAGGGATAACAGACTACAGGCCTGTTAACTCTAAGGCAAGGAGCTGAAAAGAGCCAAACACATAGGACTGATGCTTTGGGCATACTCAGATAGCCAGTCGCCATAGTTAGGCACATGTTAAATTTGAAATTGACTATAAATTGCAGTGTATGAGAGAAACATGATACTGAGGCCTGTTTTTTGGGGGTAGGTAATTTAGCATCCACAGTGTTTTATAAGTTGTCATAATAATGCATATCCACTTTACCTGTCATTCAGTTGTGAGTATTGGCCTTCAGCTGTTGCATTTTCTCAGTAAAATGATTTTTTAGTATTACTGGTATATACAACAAAGTTGCATTGCCTTTTTTACTTTGGTATAGTACATAAGAGTTCATCTAAATTGGAGTTGTAGCCCCTTTTACTGAAACGTAACATCAACCCTCCACTTCAGCCAGAATGTGAGGTTCTCTGTTAAACTACTAAATTGACCTCTGTTTGGTATGTGTTATCTGGAATTTCCATCAGATAAGGTAATATCATTGTGTTTCCAATAACAATTGTACTGGTATATGTAGACACAGAGACATCTCAGTCTTATACTGTCTGTTGCCTTGAACAGAGGTGGATAGAGGAATTGCATTGAGTTTGATTTTGCTGAAGCACCATAAAGACCTATATAAAAGCAATATCTTGCACAACAAAATAGCTGAATAAACAGTAAATTTCAGTGGATTCTGAAAAAGACACCACTGTGTGAAAGCTCAACAGCTATATCTGCAGTATACAGTTATCCATCAAAGGATGTAACCAAAGACAATAGAGAAAAAAGCATCTAGACACAGAACTACAAAGCGTACTCACCGTACCCTTCCATCTGCACCCGTGAAAATGTCTCTGTGGGTCCTGAAGAGTGAAGACTGCAGAATAAAATCAACTCTGTCCTGCGAGATGACTGGAGTGCTTGAGTATCACTGCTTTATTCTTTTTAGCTAGCTTAAAGCCAGAAATGTATTAGTATATATATTTATGGTTCTTGGCATTTGTTGATCTTGCCATTTGTTGAGTTTAAAGTAGTGAGCTGTGTGATGGGTAATTCTGTAGCCTTTATAGGTTTCTCCTACTACGTTTTGCAGGATAATTAAATACACAAGCAACTTCCATTAGATAACAGTCAGTCAGTCATTGTCCTACCCGCTATATCCTAACACAGGGTCACGGGGGTCCACTGGTGCCAATCCCAGCCAGCACAGGACGCAAGGCAGGAACAAACCCTGGGCTGCGCACCAGCCCACCACAGGGCCATTAGATAACAGCAGCTGCAATCACACAGTCAAGCAGCATCTTCAAACATTTTGTGACTAACACAAACCCACACACACGAGCACACAGACTCTCTTCACAGAGGAGCTGTTTGGAAAGGAAATGCAGATGAGCTGTAAAGTTAAACAATGCTTGTTATCAAAGCACATAGACACTATGGAACTTAAAAACTACAAAAAAAGGCTTATCAAGTCAAGCAGTATATTAGGCCAGAAATCTTACAAAAACAAAAATAATTTATCAAGTGAACAATGTTTCCTCGGGTACTTCTTTAGAGAACAATTAAGAATGGGAAATATAATTCATAAGTAAAGAAAGAAGATAAAGCCAAAAATCCACATCACAGTAGAGTTAAAAATTTTGATGGAGTTGTTAGATAACCAATATAATGTATTTGCATGTACTTTTCTGACAGAAATATATTTTTTAACAAATGTACTACTGACTAATTATGGTGCAATTATGGTGCACAGTGGTGCAACTCTTACCTGTTGAAATGCTTGTTAAAGCTCAACTACACAAAGAGATTCTCCTCTTTTAACACTAGAATCCCTGAAGCCTATGGAAATCAGTGTCTTTGTTTTGCAAATGTGTCAGTCAGCACAGACAGCAGGCAGCCTGCTCACTTATCCTCCACTGAGGTAACTGAAGTCAAGTCAGATGCAATATTATCAGCGCTGATATCTGTGTATCTGAGAGTTACATGTTTGGAATTGTATGGGGTAAATAATGCATTGTTATTTGGAATACATAAATTTCATGTATGCTCCGTGTCTACAATGATCTGTGTAAATGCAGGATGACAGGAAATGCAAGGCAAGAAATATTGAACACATAACTAAAACAGAAACTTTTTTCATGTTACAGTAATAATGACAAAATGCTGACTCTGAAACTGTGGTCATAAAGCTTATGGAGCCGTTAACCTTAACAGGTTCCAATAGACAACTTTTTCACATTGCTTTTGCTGGCTAACAGACTGCTGCACTGTAACACAACTCTGCTTGTCACCATAAATAAATCTGTGATGGGAACTTGTAGTTAAAGTCACTTCAATTCCCCACGCTAGTGTTTAGATCTGGCATACCATATTGACGGTGTATGCGCCCAAAAAGTAGAAGTCTGTCTGCATTCTTGGTACCATGCACCATAACATGGTGATTGGGCAAAATTGGAAAAAAAACATGTTCAAATAACAAGTCATGTTCAAATGACATAGTGTTTTCAAATAAAGATGTTTTCATGCATGGATGTGTGTGTGCATGTGAGAGAGAGAGCGAGAGAGGCAGAGACAGATTTAATGTCATTCAAGTGGTTTACTGGAATATAAAATAAACACTTTTGCAAAGGTATAACAAAACAAATGTGCTTTTTTTCAAGAATAAACTAGATACCAAGAAGACATGATTCACCAGCACTTGTGTGTCTGCTTATACTCCTTCAGCGATGTCTTTTACAAGTAGCAAAAATTTATACTGGGTGTTACAGGCACAGTTCAAATGTTTTTGTATTTTATAAAGGTAATAATAATAGCAGCTCACTACTTAAAACTGTAAATGTGTGGAGGACCTGGGATTGAAACCAAAACCTGTTGATTATGAGGCTGTAGTCCTTACCTCTGTACCAACCAAGCGGACATATCTAGTTTGTGTCGATCGATATTTGGGCTTCGGTTTTTACTCATTGACAGCAACATGTAAATTGAATGATTTCTTTTTGTTTGGTCATATTCTTGAATAAAAGTGCACTTGTTTTGTTGTACCTTTTGTGAAAGTGTTTATTTGATATTTAGACTTCAGTCTTCACTCATTATATTTCACATCAGCATTTTGACATTATTACTATGACATAAAAAAAATTATGTTTTAGTTATGTGTTCAACATTTCTTACCTCGCATTTTCTGTCATCCTACATTTACCCAGATCATTGTAGACGTGGAGCACACATGAAATGTATGTATCTCAAATAGTGATATATTATTTACCCTATACAATTCCTGACATCTTGCTCCCAGAATCACAGACTTCG
This sequence comes from Polypterus bichir lapradei, assembly GCA_026402145.1. Lineage (NCBI taxonomy): Eukaryota > Metazoa > Chordata > Cladistia > Polypteriformes > Polypteridae > Polypterus > Polypterus bichir. The sequence continues at coordinate 4,843,623 of JANRMT010062812.1, read as the reverse complement.
GCTCTTCAGTATTTTGTAACTAACTTGACTTCAGCCGCCTCAGTGGAGGATGAGTGAGCAGGCTGACACATTTGCAAAACAGATGCTGATGAGGAGGTGCAAGGTAATTTAAGGCATTACGAATATTTTCATAGGATTCAGGGATTCTGATGTTAAACCAAAAAGTACATTTTGTTTCCTGATGCGTTTATTTGTCACTGCCACTGCTACCAAATAAGAGCAACACTAAAATGTGGATTCTTCACTCCTTTCTGCACAGCACTCTGGGCAGTACTATTAAAGCAGTGGATTCAAATATTACACACAGTTCCCATTCAAGTCTATACAAAAAGACATATTACATGTAAAACATGAATACACAAACACATTTCCTGTTTCTTTCTCTGTGTGCGTTTTCTGTTTAAATTTGTTCACAAGTTTTCTGCCAATTTATAAAACACCAGTAAAACAGTTCCTATTAAATCCATACTGGAAGAAAAATGTAATCTTGTATACTCTTTTTTTTATGTTATAAATAAATAGTAATTATTTGGTTATTACAGCAAGTATGTTTGGAATACTTATTGAACATTTATTTGTCTTTTGTCAAGTCTACCCCACAAAAAGATGAAGGCGAAAGGTGATTTATGTGCACCTTTGCCAATTTATGAACTTTGTTGTAAACTTAAATTAAAATATTTTCAAAGCTCTGGCATCCCTCCTAAATAGGTAACAGAGATATTTTGAAGGTGCCAGATGGAATGTGGTACGTTGGCTCATTATACGCACTGATTAAAACCATGAGGACTGATTGAGATCATTTATGTTAGGTAGAGGGGGCTGGGCAGTCTCGTGGCCTGGAACCCCTGCAGATTTTGTTTTTTTTGCTCCAGCTGTCTGGAGTTTTATTTGTTGTTTTTTCTGTCCTCCCTGGCCATCGGACCTTAATTTTATTCTGTGTTAATTAGTATTGCCTACTTTTAATTTTTAGATTTTGTCTTTTTTCCCATTCTTCATCCTGTAAAGCACTTTGAGCTACATCATTTGTATGAAAATGTGATTTATAAATAAATGTTGTTGTTGTTCTATTTCTTCAGAGTGCTGGCTATTAAGCTTTGCTTTCTAATATTGCCAATATGGTTGGTGCTGCAGGTCAACATAACAAATGTCATGCTTTGTTTGTGGCAGTGCATCTTCGTTGTGCTGCTTATGTACTTCAGCACGGTATTACACCATTTGCAGTAATCTTTGCCACCCTTTTTTGCTTGAAGTGCTCCCAAGCTGAGCAGTGTTTAAGACACTTCATTTTAGGAGAAGGCTTTTATTCCGTTCCATGTTTAAAACAACCTGACATGTAGCTTAAATACTGCCCTCATATGTCTACTTAAATTAATAACGTGGTGCAAAGCAAGTCTTTTATAAAGAACTGCAGTACAGCAAGGTAATTCAATTTCACAGAGCAAATTTAAATAAAATGTATAATTGATTATTCTTTTCAAGGAAATAATGGTTACATATTAACAACTATCGTGTAGATAGAAGAGAAATTTCTGTTTTACTGTTTCATGCTAGTCTTGTAGTGCTCTTTGTAGTAAGTATTATTAGAAAGCTAAAAATGGTTTAGTGCATATGCACTTGGAAATATGGGAAAATCAAGCTCTCAATTCCAATGCTGGGCATATTGGGAGAAGGATGCTAAGGATAGAGCTGCCAGGGAAGAGAAAAAGACATGCAGGTGATGGGTGTAACAAAACAAGATGCAGAGGACAGAAAAATAGGGAAGAAGATGATCTGCTGTGGCAACCCCTAGCAGTTTACAGAATGAATTTGTGTTCTAAAGTAAAGTATATTTTATAAATTAAAAAAAATAACTATCCCGCTCTTGTGTTTGATAATGGAGCTTATGGGTTCCAGGGTACCATTATAAAGAAAAGCCTTAAAACATATTGAATATGTCCATTATGCAAGCCAAAAATGTTATTGAGTATTGAGACACATCTTGAGATTATGCACTTAATGCAAAACTGCACATTCATGTTGTTCTAAGAAGGTTAAAGAGCAAAAAGCAAACCTTTGTTGTGAGAATCAGCCATTTTAAAAGGAGACTGTTGGTGCAATTCATGTCCTCAGGTACTCTGTTTGTCTTCCTCCATGGCACAGAGACGCTGTCTCCGCTGTAACCTGCAGAACAGGGGGGGTGGGTATCTAACCCCAGAGGCATGAATTCACCTTGGAAAGTCATCACCAAGTGCCATCACTGGAATTACTAAATTTACATTCTCAGTTGCAAATTGCTGTTTCTGTTCTGTAGACAACTAGACAGTAATAACAGAAAGGGGCACACTTATGATCGCTTATATTCTTTCAATATGTGAAGCTTAATTCTTTCACAAAGATACCATCTGCTGCATATGGATTGCTTATGAATGCATTTGCTTCAGTGAAAGAGTGTACTCAATCTTGTGATAAGAACTGAACAGTCATTATAGGCATCCTTTCATCTAACCCACTTATCCTGGGCTGGGTCGGGGTAAGCTTGAGCCTATGCCAGTGAGCATCAGTCACAAGGCAGGAACAACACTTGGATGGGGTGTCTTCTTACTTGTGCACACACAAATCTGCTGTGACGGACAGCCGGGTCCCATGCCCGGCCGGAACGCCTCTGCTGCATACGTCCCGGGGAAGCCATCATGGACATTGCAGTACCTTCCCCGGGGCGCTTGGGGACGCCCTTCCTGGCCGTGGATCCCTCCTCAATCTCCCCCGTGGCTCCATGGGACATGGAGTCCACCACAGCAGCCCGGTTGGGAGATGGGGTGGCCGCTAGGGGGTGCTGCGGACGACCAGCCACCATGCTGGACAGTTTATCAGCCCCACCCGGAGGTGCAATTAAGACCAGCTGGTCAGGCACCTGGAACACGGAAGAGGACGAGGTTGCCTGGGAGGAGTGGTGGTGCCAGGAAGCAATTGGTTTGTGTGTTTTGTGCTTTGGACTGTGTTGGGCTTGTGGGACACGGGGAAGGCGTGTGCCCACGGCTGAAGAAACAATAAAGCCTGTGTGACTTTATACACGTGCCTCTGCGTGGTCTGTGCCAGGTCGGGCGCTATAAAGCGCCTTTTACACTGCATAATCCAGTTCATAGTTTTAAGAAACTTTTAACTGCAAAGTTCAACAAGCTGCTGAATGATAAATGTGAAATGTGGGCTAAAATTGTTCTCTTTACCACCTAAATGTATTTAATCTGTAAAGTTTTGGAAAATGTTGTTTATCTAAAATTTGTCTTTGTAACAGTGCTGTTTATGGCTTGGACACCAAACCTGCCTGTGCTCCATCTTTAAATATAAATGTAAATAGGATGTCCTTGGTACACATACTTGTAAAGCTAATCATAAGGTGGTGTTTTCAGATTGAAATATTCTATATATTGTCGCATGCGGCTGGGGGTGGAGCCCAGCCGGGACGCCCAGGAGGAGGGCTTGTGCCTCCTCCAGACCATGAGGGGGCAACCTCCCTGGTTGTGTTGGGGGCCACGGGTAGAGGGCTTGGAAGCCCAACCCTGTAGGGGCCCGTGGCCAACGCCAGGCAGCGCCCCGGTGCCTGAAGAACCCTGGACCTCAGCACTTCCGCCACACCAGGAAGTGCTGGGGGGAAGAAGACTGGGGACACCTGGAGCGCTTCCGGGTGCGCAGCCGGCACTTCCGCCACACAGGGGTGTGTCCGCGGGGATTGCCGGGAAACAGCTGGAGCCCATCCGGACTGGTATTTAAGGGGCCGCCTCCCTTCATTCAGTAGCGAGAGTTGGGTGGAAGAGGACAGAGCTCATAGAGAGGAGTGGAGGCGGCCAGAAGGAAAGCATCTAGAGACTGTGAGGCCTGGACTTTGGGGGATTGGTGCTGGAGGCATTGGGTTTGTGCACTGAACTTTTATGTAAATATTGTAAATAAAATGAGTGTGTTGGGTGCAAAACCGTTGTCCGTCTGTGTCCGGGTCCAGTTCCACAATACAATAAGGATTAATAGTTATAGTTTTATTCAAGGGCTGGGCATATATCAAATCTGCAATATGAGGTGAGTGTGGTATACTCCATTTTATTCTAAACAAATTATGTTGAAGACAATAAAATGTAATTATAGGGATTGCGATCAGATCTACTTTTGCAGCCACTGACATTGAATGGCGCACTTGTTTTTTGACGTTGAAAATTATTTACATAAAACTTTCAACAAAATGAAATAATGCTTTAAAGAATGGTTGTACAAGTGATTTAATTAATGTGTTAGGCCAATTCCGTGTGTAGTTTTAGCCTCCATGTTATAAGAATAACATAGCTTTACAAAATGCCCAAAGAAGAAAAAGACTAACTTCAGGACTGCGAAATACAAGTTGGCAGGAAAGACTGAAAGTATTGAACCATTACAGTCTAAGCAAATAGAGATTAAGAGTATGATAGACGTAAAATTATGAAGCAAATCAGAGAGATACTGTGGGTGTTAAAGCTGTTCAAAAATCCTTGTTTTGAGAACAGTAAAATAAGTTCTTATACAAAGAGACAGGGGTACAAAGAGAGTAAATTTCACATACATGCTAGAAAATATTTCTTCACAGGGGATAACATAGATTCAGTGCACTGAAAAAAATATTGAATAGCCACAACACTTCTCAGTAAAAGTGGCACCATAAGGACCACATGTATTTAGTTGAAGAGGAACTGAGACCTTAAGCTGAAACCAACAACCTGCTGTTAATAATTTTTTACCAGCAAGTGTCTGCTGTAAAGATCTCCTTGAGATTAAAGCAGCATTGTCATTTTAATATACCTATAACCATTTACTTCTGATAAGGTTATACAGTATGGGAACATTTCTGTGGTTATTCCTGGCTTGAAATGCTCATAGTTCTACTTTAATTGTAATCTGTAAAGCAAGTCCTTTCCTCTGCAGATAATTTTGAAAACAACAATTCTCATGGGCAGTATGCCATCTGCCACTCACACAGCGCTAACTAGGAACTGATAAAAGCCTTTTGCCTGCAAAAGGCAAATACTGTTTTTTCTTTTTTTTTTAATTATATATATATATAAACATTGTGTCACTGACTTGAAACAAATTCTCTTGCTATCTTAGAGTTTTGTTTGGATGGAGAAGTAGGATTGAAGACCTAATACATTGAGTTTCAGATTGGCCTATCACAGGTACTAATGTACTGTCCAAAGTTTCTTTGCTAAAAAGTTTATCAACCCACCTTCAAGCAGGAATACACACTTGTGATTGCTTTTTACAATTTCTTAGTAGTATTGAATTTTCTGGCATGATGACATATATATAAAATTCTGCGCTTGTCATGAAAATCTCTGTGTGTACACCACTGATTACAGTAAAACTTCCATTAGAGCTCTGCATGCTTATTTACATAATAGAAACACTTCTCAGCATTTATTAGTCTGGATGAAAAAAATACAGAAGCATGTTATCTAAAACAGAATTCAGTTCAAATTTATTTATGAATTTCAAGCACTCAGACTGCAAGCTTTCATGCAATGTGTTAGTTAACTACATTAAAAAGTTAAAATGTCTATAGTTAAAGGTAACAAACAATGTTGGTAGTTGACATGAAGAAAAGGAAAATTAATTGCATCCACATTCAGATATGCTTATCAGGAGTGCATTCATGAGTACAGATTTATACCAGTGATAGTAAAGTAGGCTGTGGTCCACTTTACTTTGAGAATTTATTGTTATTTTAATAGCATTCACATTTTTTTCAGTTTGCAAATAAAATGTTGTGTTAAAATATTAAACTTTATTATATAATTTTTCAGTTGTTTCAATACAAAATTCTTCTGAAATTTTTGGGATCTATTTATATAAAGGTTTGAGAATATTGTATTACTAACAATTTAGCTCTGTAAATATTCATATTTGTATTACACTCAAAAATCGTATCCTTTTTGTGCTAGTAACATTGTATTGCTGTAGAATGTCCTTGTTTGCTATTAAAATTTGAAGTAGTTGCTAGTGGCCAGATCAGTTCAGGATAAATGGGAAACTTCCAAGGATACAGGAACCAAAACCAAATAATATTACACTTAAATAGTGCTTAACTGTTAACTTTAATTAACTAGGGAATCCGAAGGCAATCACTCTGATCACTTATTTATTATGAGAGCAGTGGGTTTATATTGTTGCTCGTGAATGTCCATTCTTTAATATTCAATCTATGATGTTAATATCCAAACTGAAATAATATACAGATAATAAGTTTTGCACAGCTGTGTCTATTGCGGTGGATTTTTTAACATCTGTTGGGTGTAGAGTAGTGGTGGGCCATCTGTTCACATACGCAGTGCCAGGCATTCACATTACTGTGATTACTGCATATCCATTTTCACAAAAGAGAAATTTCTTTTTTTTTCTTGTTTATTTAAAAGATGGTAGAAAGAAGCATGAATTTTTCGTTATGTGGCGGAGATAGTGTGAAATAGGCTATGCTGCCATATTTTTAGAAGCCCATTGCAAATATAATAGGATGAGTATCTGAAAATGATGTAGGACAAACACAGCAGTTTGGTCACGACTAGCATATCAACCTTCTTGTGGTTAATGTTGTGTTCAGCAAAGTATGATGCTTAATCCAATGAGGAAAATGCACTACAGTTAGGTCCATAAATATTTGAACAGAGACAACTTTTTTCTGTTTGGTTCTGTACATTACCACAATGAATTTTAAATGAAACAACTCAGATGCAGTTGAAGTGCAGACTTTCAGCTTTAATTCAGTGGGGTGAACAAAAAGATTGCATAAAAATGTGAGTCAACTAAAGTATTTTTTTTTTACACAATTCCTTTATTTCAGGGGCTCAAAAGTAATTGGACAAATTAAATAACTGGAAATAAAATGTTCATTTCTAATACATGGTTGAAAAGCGTTTGCTGGCAATGACAGCCTGAAGTCTTGAACTCATGGACATCACTAGATGCTGGGTTTCCTCCTTTTTAATGCTCTGCCAGGCCTACACTGCAGCAGCTTTCAATTGCTGTTTATTTGTGGGCCTTTCTTCCGAAGTTTAGTCTTCAACAAGTGAAATGCATGCTCAATTGGGTTAAGATCAGGTGGCTGACTTGGCCATTCAAGAATTTTCCACTTCTTTGCTTTAATAAACTCCTGGGTTGCTTTGGCTGTATGTTTTGGGTCACTGTCCATCTGTATCATGAAACGCCGCCCAATCAATTTGACTTCATTTAGCTGGATTTGAGCAGACAGTATGTCTCTGAACACCTCAGAATTCATTCGGCTGCTTCTGTCCTGCGTCACATCATCAATAAACACTAATGTCCCAGTGCCACTGGCAGCCATGCACGCCCAAGCCATCACACTGCCTGACTCCACCGTGTTTTACAGATGATATGGTATGCTTTGGATAATGAGCTGTTCCACGCCTTCTCCATACTTTTTTCTTGCCATCATTCTGGTAGAGGTTGATCTTGGTTTCATCTGTCCAAAGAATGTTTTTCCAGAACTGTGCTGGCTTTTTTAGATGTTCTTTAGCAAAGTCCAATCTAGCCTTTCTATTCTTGAGGCTTATGAGTGTCTTGCACCTTGCAGTGCACCCTCTGTATTTACTTTCATGCAGTCTTCTCTTTATGGTAGACTTGGATATCGATACGCCGGCCCCCTGGAGAGTGGTGTTCACTTGGTTGGCTGTTGTGAAAGGGTTTCTCTTCACCATGGAAATGATTCTGCGATCATCCACAACTGTTGTCTTCCGTGGACGTCCAGGTCTTTTTGTGTTGCTGAGTTCACCAGTGCTTTTTTCTTTCTCAGGATGTACCAGACTGTAGATTTTGCTACTCGTAATATTGTAGCAATTTCTCGGAAGGAGGCTTCTTTCACCTGCATGGAGAGCTCCTTTGACCGCATGTTGTCTGTTCACAGCAAAATCTTCCACATGCAAGCACCACACCTCAAATCAACTCCAGGCCTTTTATCTGCTTAATTGATAATGACATAACAACGGACTTGCCCACACCTGCCTATGAAATAGCCTTTGAGTCAAATGTCCAATTACTTTTGAGCCCCTGAAATGAAGGGATTGTGTTAAAGAAATGCTTTAGTTGCCTCACATTTTTATGCAATCATTTTGTTCAACCCACTGAATTAAAGCTGAAAGTCTGCACTTCAACTGCATCTGTGTTGTTTCATTGTGGTAATGTACAGAACCAAAATTAGAAAAAAGTTGTCTCTGTCCAAATATTTATGGACCTAACTGTATACTGTACAAACATTTTAAAATGTTAATATAAATAGAATGCCAGTGATCTGAAATAATAAAGGATGGAGGCTGAACATTACAACTCCTGGATTTATTTTTGTATATGCTAACTCTTAAATGAATCACTTTTATTATTTTGTTCATGTGAGAGCAAAACACCAAAGGAATAAAAATAAAATCACCACAGGTTCAACTAATACCCCGAGATGTATTTATTTTGTGAAAGCTGCAGGCTTTGATTGTTGCTATAGCTAGCCATATGCATAAAATGGAAATGATAACAAATATGTTTCCGTCTCACCGTTTATGGATGGGCATCAAAGTGGATTATCTGCTAAACCGTCTCTGCCTTTAACTGAAAATCACTGGTGTTGTTTGATATGTACAGTGGAAACCTCATAAATTAATAATAAAATGTTAAGTCGATATGTGGGTTTGAGATGAGCTCGCAACATATTTGCAGCAGCTTTACTTTTTTTCTGATACATTTACCATTTTACACCTAAATGAGAGCTCTGTGTTTGTATAAACTGGCCATCAAAAGTTAACATTAACTTACTACTGAATCTGCTGTGCACCAAGCTTGTGAAGCCTGCATTTGGGACTATTTGTATGGTATGAAATTGTCAGATTGAGTCTGTTTACCAGTGCCACCATTTGTCTGAGTAGTTATTCCAACTGTACACCATAAGCAGATGATTTTGGTCTGTTTTATTCAGTGTCTAAAAGTGGTTTACTCTTCAGTGTAATCTCCTTTTCCCTGCATCATCATCGTCAATGGCTTTTTTTCCTCACTTTTGCTTATGCAAAGCCTCTTTTGCTGAGCCTCAAGCTACGTTGTTGCTCCCTGAGATGTAGTTTATACACACAACTTGCTCTCCAAAACATAATTCACTATGCTTGTTTTCTTTTTGAATTTCTTGTGCAATATTATTCAGTTTATCATCTGTTATATGCCATCTTTGCAATAGCAACCATACTTAAATTCTTTGTTGTTTAGAGTAGTGGGAGTTTAATTTCCGCAGAATGTTAAGTTGCAATTGTTTCAGACTCCAGAGAATTGCTGTTCAGTGTGGGCATATTATTCCTGGAATCCCACTTTTTAGAACTTGGCACTAAAATGTTTTTCTTCTAATTACTGTGGACACCTTTTAATCATCTATGTTTAAGCATGCATTTGATTTGCAGGAGCTGTTCTTTCTCCAGAGAGCAGACATAAATGAATTTGTATTCTCATGTTACTACCACAGTACTCATAGTTAACAAGAAGAATACACCCATTTTCCACTGCAGAGAATATTTTCTAAATATTTAGAAGGGTATCAGGACTGTGAGTTGTTATAGTAGTGCATTAATTAGCACCGTAGCATCACAGCTCCGGAAGCCTGGGTTCAAATCTTGGCCCAGTCATCTGTGTATAATATGTTTATTCTTAGTATTTCTGTGTGTTTTTCCTGGTTACTCCAGCTTTGTTCCATCATCCCAGAAATGTGTAATGTTAAGCATAGATTCTAAATTAGAAGAAAATTTCTGATTTGGCAGCCACAAAATGCCAGTGTGTACGAGTTGTCCTGCCATGGAATGCCATTCTGTCCTGGTGTAGTCCTAATACTGCCAGGAAAGGCTTGAGCTCCGTCAGTAGATGAGTTGAAAGCTCACAGAAAAGAAATGCAGCATGCAGCAGAGCTGAGGAAAAAATGGATACAGTAGAGTATTCCTTACGGTTCATCTTGCAAGAACTCACCAGCAAGTAAGGAGAGACAGTGTGCCAGTGTTTGTTGTATACCATGACTCAGTATTTCCAAATTTATCTTGGAGACTGCAGAGGTATTTGAAAAAATGTCCATAATTAGGTGTACTTGATTGACACATTTTTCCTGTAGAGTTATGATTTCAGCTTTAATTTTCTTAAAAAGAAAAGTAAATTATATATTTTACTATACTGTAAATTTAAATTACAATATTCAATATGTTGAAAACCATAACAAAATGGACACTTATTTCTTTATGAACAAATGGTCCCAATGATATTACTTCCACCTCAGCGTGTGCCACCATAAGACAGTTATTTGAATATTTGACCCAGTGATTATACAGCATTTCTTACTTGAGGGCAAAGGTAGCAGATTCCTGGGAATCACATAGGGGTTTGACCAGGAAAATTGCTGAGTTGAGTTTCCTGGAATATTAATTCTGGATTTCTTTTCCACGTGATCGCTTGACAGTGATTTACCAGTAAATCTTCAGATAACCTACATATGTAAAATGAAAATATGATAACACACTCTTGCAACTTTCAGACAGAGTCAGATTTGCCTGATGCATTTTTCCCTTAATAAAATAAACTATGAAACACATCTGTGACATTTCCCTTGTCATTGCTCCTGAAAAAATGTTTCAGTTGAATAGTACACCAAAAAGCTGAAATTGTTTCCATATTAAAAATAAATTTTCTTAAACTATCCATCCATCCATTTTCCAACCCGCTGAATCTGAACACAGGGTCACGGGGGTCTGCTGGAGCCAATCCCAGCCAACACAGGGCACAAGGCAGGAACCAATCCTGGGCATGGTGCCAACCCACCGCAGGACACACACAAACACACCCACACACCAAGCACACACTAGGGCCAATTTAGAATCATCAATCCACCTAACCTGCATGTCTTTGGACTGTGGGAGGAAACCGGAGCGCCCGGAGGAAACCCACGCAGACACGGGAAGAACATGCAAACTCCACGCAGGGAGGACCCGAGAAGCGAACCCAGGTCTCCTAACTGCGAGGCAGTTTCTTAAACTATCCATTACTAAAAAGTAATGTTTGCAAATTAGCATTAAACTACTTCTGCTAAAATACCCAATGTGCTGATTTATTAAAGAAAAAAGGTTCTGACAGGAATGACATATTAACACAACATGTAGCACTGCCTCACAGAACTTTATCCTGTGTGGTGAATGGCCGGCCCATTATCACGACCAATACCCCCAAGTCGCCAGGTGGAGCCCTCCTTGCAGCATGGAGGTCCCCAGAAGACCAGCAGGGCATCATGGACAATGTAGTTTTTATGCGCAGCCCTGCTGGATGCCATGGGGGCCACTAGGGGACGCTGCAGGGAGGAATAATGGATGTTTTCCCTACGCCCCGGAAGCACACGTGGACAAGAGTAATGACGTGCTGTGGAGATTTAATAAAGTCAAGTCTTGGACTTTTACCTGGTGTTTGGAGTCGTGGACAGGGGTTCAAGGGAGCGAGAGCGCCCCCTATCTGTCACACCTGGTATACTTAATAATAATAATAATTCTTTACATTTATATAGAGCCTTTCTCACTACTCAAAGCACTTTGCACTCCATTCAGGGAGGACCCAGCATGCAACCCCATGATCTCTTTCTGCAAGACAGCAACACTACCATTGCGCCACCTGGTGTCACATAGTGCCTCCTCTAATGTGTTTGCATAAACGCTCAATGTTTGTGAAGTCCTTTTTTTCCTCCTGGTAATTAAATTTCCTATTTTTATTTAAAGCTGAGTTTCTCAACCTTTGTGGTATCATGACCTACACATGCCCCATTTTGCTCAATCATCTGAACAGGACGGCATGAACTGTACTCAGTCATCAAATTTGGTGGGGTTGTCTCACATCATCACCAGAGCAGCAGAGTGTTAGATGATTTAAGCATGATCGTCAATGCTTTTCCTCTTTTGTGAATCAAGCATGATTGTCAGTGTGAGGGTTCGAGAGGCTGTCCAGGAGCAGCAGCAATCCATCTTTAATGCACTGCTGTGAATCAAGCATGATTTGGTGGATGAAAATTGGCCCTATTCATTCTTCATCTTATATTCCTTATATTCTGCCTTAACAGAATGGGTGCCTTTAAACAGCAAATACCTGCACAATATTCACCAATAGTGTCCATTACCTTTCCATAACTTCTTGGTAGCCAAGTGAGTCGGGGTTGCATTCATCACTAATGCTGTAAAAAGCACAAGTTTTAGTGATTGTTATGGTTTAAAGTAGTTTTATGGAAGAAATAAATTAAGGCTTGAAAAGAGGAAAGGACTGCAAGAAAGTGTTTAAAGCATAGAAAACAGTCAGACACCAAAGAAATAATTGCTGAAAATATATTAAACAGCAAAATGTTCACTATGCCGTAGATGCCTACTGCTCAGTGAACTGGGGTTGTATGAGCAGAGTAGTGCAGATGCTTGCTGCACATGTGTGTAACTGGAAAAAAACAGCAAGGTATCCATTTTTTGAGATTAGTTTTCCAGCAAGAGCTATCAAACTCTTTAACCTGCATAGTATCAATGGGCACAATAAAGAAACTAACCTTGGACAGGAAGCCAGTTCATTTCAGGGTGCACATATGAAGGTACCCTTACTCACTCGCACTGTTCTTATTTATTGATCAATAATGTTCTTTCACTCAGCAACACAGAGCAACAAACATGTACCTAAGACTTGAGTTTTGAGACCTGAGATATATCCTCCAGAAGTAGACTACACAATCCATTAGCCATTTACTGAACTTGCTTATTCCAGTGCAGTTGTCCTGGAGATCCAATGCTGGAAGTGTGTGTCTAAAGCAGGAACCAAACTTGGAGATTGTAGTTAGTTTGTCATAGACCACACACTCCCACATTTAGTCATACTGCTCCAGGCACTTATTATTATTATAGATGGTGCATACATACTGAGGACATTATTAGCATACTTCTATTACAACTGTCCCTTAACTTTCATAAATGGCAGCCATCAGAAGATAGTGTCCTAGGCAGACGCCTCTGTCGCCAAATTGATTGATCAGCTCTGAAACAGACTGAATCAGGGTCTCAAATGTTGTGCTAAGTACATCACTGTGTTGTTCTTGTTTACAAAACTTAAATACATTATTTTTGGCTCATCCATAGTAGTGTTACTCAGAGACTTACTTGCAGCTTTACTATGCTTCATTGTGAAGGTCAATAGCCCACTAACTGAGGAAATCTGCAGCTGGTTAATTTAAAATGATTATAAGCGGTAAGTAAGTACAGAAGGAGCATTGTTCCCTTGTGATTGTTTGCTACTTTAGAACTTCATATCACCAGAATGAAAGAGATGAAGAGTCGTAGAGGTGGAGTCATGAAGTTCATGAAATGTAAATTGCAATATAATTTGTTAAAATTTCCAATGTCACTTATACTAACTCAATTAACTATTTTTCTTCTATACTTTTGATAAAATTATAGATTAGTTTTTAATTTAGAAAGTTTAGTCTTATGTTTAATATTACACAGTGTTTGTAAGCCACAGCAAAATTGTTACAGACTTTAAACCCAAATAACAGGTTACAGTGCTAAAAAGAAACCTGATGATTCACACTGGCAGTGATGAAGTGCCTTGCATCTTGCATTTTATGTGCTTTCAATCATCATAGTAAATATATTAGTCAAATTATAAATGGAGGAGTCAGAGTCAGAGGTACAAGAAATTGACAAATTGGAGTTGAAGGTTTTTTTATATACTAACTTTACAGCCCTGAGTAGAGCTAACCAGTTCCTCCAGGTATTTCTATGTTTAATTATTTAATATGTCAAAAGATTTACTTACATGCAGTAAAAAAGTCATTCATTTGCTTTGTGCAGAAAAATCCATACCACTGACAGCTACTGTGGGAATAAGAAATGCAATTACAGTAAAAGCTTGTAATTCTCATGATTTGGGACTTTCATTAATTAGCAAAAAAAAAAAAAAAAAGCATAATTAATGAGGATCTTTTTATTACATGCACATTATTTGGAGTGCAAACCCTTGCCTATATATACATCTTTTTTTTTTTGTAATATCAAGTCCACGAGTAGTAAAGAATCTCTGTTCACACTAAGAACAGGAAAAGGGCTAACCAAATATCCTAGGACTACTGGGTGAAACACGCCTGATCTCATTCCTGGACTCCAAAAAATCCATGATGAGTCTGTACTTACAGTATCTAAAATAGACGGAGTCATAGCAAAGTGCTTTAGCATTTGCATGCTGATTGTAGCATATGTCTGCCGAGAGTACATTTTGAAACATTTTACTGTGTTATCACAGCTTCCAAGGTAAACAGAGCATCCTTCTGGTATTAAGTTAGCTGCTGTTAATTGCAAATTAATTTTTACAACATGATTGGCAGCTTACCAGTCCACAGAAAATTCAAGACCAGGGGGATCCAGAGTCTGTCCTGGCAATTATGTGTGCATGGTAGGAGCCAAACCTGAATGGTAGCAACAGTTCATCACAGAGAATGTTCAATCAAAGGAGGGAGATTTAAAGTTGGTAATCAGCCTAACACACACAAGGACAAAAATATTTTGTTGTGGGAAGAAAACAAGAGCACCCAAACAAAAAGGCATGTAGACAAAGGAGAAAGCTTACAAAATACACACAGATGCTGTGCAGTTTGGGTTTTGAACGCAATGTTTCTGTTCCATATATAGATAACAATACACTGAATACAGAACACAAAATGTGCAAGTTTCTGTACATTTACCAGTTTTTAACATTGTGTGTATGGTTGGTAGAAAAGTTTTTTTAATTGTCAATGAATTAATATAACTGATACTAGCATATTTAATTGATTAATAAAACAATGCTTGTGTAATGCTATTCTCATCTAATGTGATTGCAGTAATTCAGTGATATCTTACAGAAACACAATTATATAATCATTTAAATAATTAAAACATTTCTCAGCCAGGAGTTGGAGTGTTCTAGTTATAATTTATGGGCTTAGCACTGAAATAAGGTAATTGTTTTCACATGGGGAAAAAATGCAGCATTGATTAAAAACTCAACATTGTAAAATTCAGCACAGAACTCCATTTGGATAAGACGGTTTTGGTCCTGTGTTTATCACACTCTTAGTCCTTCAAAGCCCTAACTAGGAACATTCTGTATGGTTAGTGTGCTTGTTGCTTTAGTGTTAATTGTTGATCACCTCAAGGACTGTTCATTATGTAGCAGAAATCACAAATAGTACTGTCTATCATTTTAGTGGAAACTCCTGTTTTTCTACGTCATCAGTGACAAAAAAGTTGCCACTAATACATCTGATTGCCATTGGCTACAAAATAATTTTAACCCTTTAAACAAATGTAGAAGTCTTGATGACCATGTCATTTTGTGTTTCTTACAATATAGGTGAAAGGGGCAAAATATGAATGCTGACAATACTGATTTTTCTGTGGTTGTGAGTGTATAGATATTTTGCACCCGCTGCTGCTGACTGATGATTGACGCCCCCTTAGTCTCAAACAAGATTGCTGGTTCAATCCCCTAATCAATTTGTGGTCTGATTGTTAAAAGAACAAAAGTAATCATTATATTATACTTTATATTTTAAGTTCTTTGGTGTGGTGTTCACTATTTAAAATTAAATTAAATTTGTTCTTTTGTACTGTTCATTATCTTATCTGTTTTGGGGTCAAAGGGACCATCTGTCTAGTCTTGGTATCAGCAGTGAACCAGTCCTGGATGAGATGCCAGTCCTTCTCCCAAAGCTATCGACATGGACAATATAACAGCTAAACATTTAAGTTTTTAAAGTTCACATGACAGTGTCTATGAATTGTGGCAGGATGCTTGAATCCATGTAGGAAACCCATTAAAGTAGTGGGAGACATATAATCTCTAGATGCACTTGTTTTATATGCACATGGTATACCTTCAGTAAGTGCGAGCGTGTGTATATATGTCTTCAACAAGGGTGCTAGAAAGGTGGGCTGCCACCCTGTAAATGAATATACAGATCCAGAAAATGAGCCACTAAACAGTTGACTGGATGTTTTTTAAGGTAGTTCTCCTTCTCCATTTACTTCATAAATATTTATATTTTGTTATTTAACCCACTTGTTTATCGTCTGCAATCCACAAATAACAAATACATAACAATTGTTTCCATATTTCTGTAATTTGACTACTGATGATTAATTGATGTACTGCGCACTGAGTCAGTGATGGGTGCTTTATTGGAGGTCTCATAGTTTACAATCCAATGTCTTTGTCTTTGGTTTATCTAACTTTTTGTGAATATTCCTGTTGAGCATTTCTGAAATTGTTTTATCTCTAACCACAGAGACCATTTTTAGTGCCATATCAGCAAAAGTAATTACAATAGGTTTCATTTGTAATGGAAGGTATTTATGGTATTTCACATATCAAAATGCTCATAAGAAGCAGAACTCTTGAGCAGTTGAAACATAAAGTTTGAACACAGAACTACAATGAAGGTGCACATGCGTAGTATGCAGACCATAGCAGAAGATTATGCCCAACATAACTCATTACTACAAAGCAGCTTATTGAAGCAAGTTACCTAAAAATGGCACAAAGCCGTATGCTTACTAGTTAGGTGACTTTTCAAAGTTACATCGTATGTCATTGGTGGAGACTGAACAGATAACATCTATATATATAATTCACTAAGGCAAGACACCCATGGAAAGGCAAGACACCCATGGATTCACTAAGGCACCGACAAGTAAGACACCTATGGCGCATGCAGGAAGGAGCCACGCCCACCAACTCCAAGACCATTGGGTACGACGACAACTCGCAGAGCCACGCCCACCAACTCGGACGCGACGACACAGAAAAACCGGCGTCATTTATATTCGTCTGTCGTAGAGGCCACATGCACTTCCGAGCCACGTTGACTGTTCATAGAGGCATGTTTCTCGTGGAGGTGAATCGCCATATGCAGCGTGTAAAACGGTTTGCGAGGGGTATCCCATGGGATCCTTAAAACGATCCTTTACAACTGAGGTTAAAACACAATGAAATAAGCAGTCTTTAAAAACCGAGTTTTCAGTTACGACGCACGACCATGTGCACCATAGCAAACTGTTTTACACGCTACATACAGCAATTCGTATCCGCGACAAACATGCGTCTTCTTAGATGCTCCTGCAGGAACACGAAAGACGTTTCCCTGCCCACCAACACTCCTTTTTCACCGGCACGTGTCTACCCTCGCTCTCTAGGCATTCACACTGCCTGCCCATGTGCCTGGACGCAAAAACTCACCGACCACCCAGTTAGTCCCTTTCGTCTGTGCTAGGAGTCCACATGCACATCTGAGCCACGTTGACTTCTCATTATTCTTTTCGGTTTCGACACCCGACCGCGTCCACCATGAAAAACCATGCAAAAGGAACAACGAAGCCCCACCTCGCTACTACCGTGGTCGGGTGTCTTGGTGGATTATATAGAAAAAAGCAGCCACAACCACAGAGCAATGAAAAGTCTACGTGAGTCACAGGTGCATCTGGACTCTGCAAAGACGACAATGACTCAAGTGCCGAGTTGGAGGTGGGCACATGAGCAGGCAGTGCATACTGAACGAGAAATTCAGTCACGGATGATTGTGTGTTGGTTCGTTCCATTCATTGTTACAATGTTGCTTTTCTTGCTGATTTATTACATTACCAATTTTTCAAATGTGAATTTTTTTCCCTGTGCTTAAAAATCATTAAAAAACCAGCCTGATTATGCGGCGTATGGTACGCCGCGGGTTGGCTAGTAGTGATTAAAGATCAACAAGAAAGTCACTGGGCCAGAAATAATAATCTAGAAAGGGTTTCACTGAAATAAACACATCTTGCTGAGGACTAGCAATGCATCTGGAGTTGGTTCCTACCCAGGACCAATTATGACCTTGAATTGGAATAAACATGCTCAGAAACTAAATTAATGAAAACACAACAGACTAGAAAAATTTGAGGAAACTACAAAGGACATCAAACTAGTAAATAATAACAACCCGAAGCTCTTCATATTTTCAAGCATAGTTTAGAAGACAAATTGATAAAGGCACTTTATAATTTTACATTTACAATTACTTGCATTCATATCAGCAACGCTGTTCACTCATTCTTACAGAAAGACTTCCACCATATACTGTACATACAGTTAGGGCTAGAAAAGTTCACAGTGAATGTAACTAGCCAGGTATTTATCCTAGGTTCTCTGCAATGAACTGGTGCTACTATGCAGTTTTAATCTTTATATTTTTGATACAATCCACTTACCCATACTTTAGTACATTGAGAAATAGTTTATACAGACATGCTATATTACAAAGCAGTAGCACCATAATATCCATAATTATAAATACAATATGTAAGTGTGTAGAGGCACATGTCAGAGCCAAGACACCTCTTGTCATATTTCATTGATAAATCTCTAAATTAAAAGAAATTAACACATTCCCTGTGGGGCATTACTGTATGAATGACATATTTTTTACATATTTAATGTGCAATTATTATTTTCTAAAGTGAATAGTTTGAAAAAATGAAATCATGAATGTGACATACTTTATGTATTGTAATTGTTTGGACACATTGTCCATCAGTAAACCCTCCTTTTACAGACATCACAGCTTCCACGCATTTCTTACAGCTTCATTTCTTTAAATATTTTGGCAGGTTTTTTCCCCTAATGTACTTGTTGTGATTGTGACCAGAAAGTTTCGTCATTGCACGATGAGTCCACAGTACGTTGTTCCAGAATGTTTCTATCTTAGCAAGTATTACTTTGCAAACTTCATATGTTGAGTATTCCATGCAGATTTTTTGTGAACAGTTTATATTTGTTATTGCAATGGTGTACTGCAAGCATGTGAAACAGCACTCCTGTGTCATCTAAACCCAGTAGAGAAATGGGTTCTAATTTGTGTATCTGATCATTTTGGAAGTATTTCTTTTCAAACATTTTCTGGATCTCCCTGATCCTCTTTTGACTCAATTTTCATTTTTAATGATAATCCCCACAATGGAAATGCTAACGTTAGAATATCTAGGTACCTTCACCTGCTTTGTGATAAGATAGCCTTATTTTCAAGGATGTAGTCAGATTCTGAGAAGTTAGAAGGATCAGATTAATTGTTCATTTCTAAACAGTCTCCATCTGTCTTAAATGAAAGCATAATTATGTCTGTGAAGACACTGCATGCTTTAAAAAACAAAAACACATAGAAAACACATGCAGACATTGGTAGAAAACTTCACATAGTCTGGGCCTTAAGGGACTTAAAAGTGTAAGGCAACAGCATTAACCACATCGTACAGCCTTGTTATCATACATTATTAAAGAAAATTATTCATTAGCTTCATGGACACACTTACTCTATTAAAGTGAAGATACCTCTTCAAGAAGCACATGATACAAGAGCGGAACCATCTCAAGATAAGGCTTCAGTCGGCTCTCACGCATGCACAGTCTGACTCTGGGCCAGTTTGTAGTTGCTGATCAGCCTAGTAGAGGTTTGGGGTATGGGAGGAAACACTGCCCAAAAAAACCCTACATTGACATGAAAGCTGTACCGATGTACTGCTTGGGCTTCCATTTGAACCTAGGCAGTGTCTCTGTGGTGGGGCAGGAGTGCTACGCATAGTATTATCATTTAATATATCTTGATCGCTATTATATCTGTTGGTAGTTTCTTTCAAAATTAATATCCATGTTTAATTGATTGATATTAAAATGAATCCAGTGGCATTGAAGATATAGATACAGAATATTACAATTAGAAAGCTGGGTATGCTGTGACAGGAATATACTGGTAACACTTTAGTTTAAGAACTGCAAAAATGCATCTGTTACTCATTTACCCTTATGTAAGAAGACCTTAACAAAGGCTTCTTTTGGTCTTCATAACAATTCTAAAATATCAGTAGATTGTTCATTCATCTCTGTGCAGTGTGGCATCTCGACACGATGGTAAAATTTATTTTTAACAAGAACGATTCATAGGTCTTACACTAAATATGTAATCTCAAGATAAATGTGTCTCAGTGAAGTCATCTCAGACCACTCCAAAGTGAAGTTTTATTAGCAGGTCACATTGCAGAGGTGAATAAGCACTTTACTGATTCTCTGTAAGTGTTATGAAGACCCAAAGAAGCCTTTGTTATGACGTTGTGATAAATGAGCAATAGATACATTTTTCTACTACATAAACTAAAGTGTTACCAGTACACTTCCTACTCTAGAGACTGTATTTTTGAGCAGATGTTGTGTTCTGTTGAGTTTAACATTTAGACTACCTACTCTATATTATAATTTTTATAAGTCGCTGTTTTGTGTTTTGACATGCTGAAACAATCACCAGTCCAAAAATCTCTATACGGTATGTTGTGAGGGGGACCCACATTCCAGTTAAATGTAAAGTAAAGGCTGCAAACTTAGCTTACAGCTTCGTCTTAAGGTCATCCATGCCTTCTTTGGATGGATTGATCTTGCCATAAGGTTATAAAATATTGTCTTTTGCATCCTAGTTGATTTACCAAGTTTGGTCCCCTCCACTCATTCAGTCATCTTCTAGCTGTAACAGTAGAATGCCATTTGTTCACGTTAGTCTTGGTCTATTTTAACAAAAATTAGCTCTGATTGATTACTGGTTTGTTTGCTTTCTCCAGTGGATCATTGGATGGCACCATAACATGAAGTGTCTTTAATATGTCAACCAATACAGACATCTCTGCACAACTTTTAATGATAATCTTACATCACATTCCCTATAAGCAACATTAGTCATTTTCCTTTGAAGACATATTTTTACTTCTATTGAAAATCTAGACATACATTATTAAACTTGTTTGAATTTTTTCCAAGTCTGCATTCATCCCTAGATGCTCCAATCTTTTCTTGGTTTGCTGTTTTGTGCCATCAACCTTATAAAACTTTAACAAGGCCTGTCTTACAGTATGTCTAAATATGACACATTTTGAATTTTTACCTTTTTGATAGGCACACTGCACCGAATTTTCATCTATTTCTTTAATTAAACTGCTGAGTAATTTAGGCAGAAGAACACTGTTCATCCCACACAACGTCACTCCAGCATTTGTTGTTTTTTTCCTTTTGCTTAGTGTGTTTCAGTCACTATAATAACAAAAGTGAAGCAAACAAAAGCCCCTGAAAATACAGAGAAAAAGTGCCAATAAAAAACAAATAAGTTTACATTTGTGGTAATTATTTCTTCTCCTCATTTGTTCAGCTTAAATGTGTTTCAGATATATCCATCCCACTGAATCCAAACACAGGGTCACACTGGAGCCAACCCCAGCCAACACAGGGCACAAGGCAGGAACCAATCCCAGACAGGGTGCAAACCCACTGCAGGACACACACCAAGCCCAATTTAGAATCACCAATCCACCTAACCTGCATGTCTTTGGACTGTGGGAGGAAACCAGAGCGCCCGCACAGACACGGGGAGAACTTGCAAACTCCACACAGGGAGGACCCAGGAAGCGAACCCGGGTCTCCTAACTACAAGGCAGCAGCACTACCACTGCGCCACCGTGCCACCCAGTTTCAAATGTATAAGAATTTAATGAAAGAAGAAAAAATGTTCTGCAAATGAGTCTGTGACGTCTACTGCATAAGGAGAGTAAGGACATGTAGGTGTTTGAAGGTGCTGGGTTTCTGTTTTAATTGTATTAGTGGGTGCACGATAACATTGCTGCTTTGCAGTGAGACCAGAGTTCATGTCCTGGGTCCTCCCTGCATAGAGTTGGACTTAACACAAGGGTTAATGTGAAAATCCTCCTCTCCTGCTTGTCATCTCACATTATAGATATAAAAGAAAGGCGAAATCATTTATAGTCACAGCAGCTGGCTACTCTGAGGGTGATCTTACATGGAGTTGAACACTGACGCTGCATCATTGTGACAGGCTGGTAAGTGTAAACATTCAGGGCTATAGAGAGGATTTCGGATCCTCTGTGAGAGACTGTTCAGGTCTCTAAGTAATAAACAGTTTGAAAGTGAAATCGGTCATCCTAAGACCCTTCCACAATAAAAAATTATGTGTAGAGTACTATTTCATAGTGGACACCTCCCTGGGTACTTTTCTCAGTGTTTACATACAATTGTTCCTATAGGCCTGGGAACTTAACACTAAAACCAGCATAACTGCTAATGCTACATCAAGTGGCATTTGAATTCTTTTGTTCTCACTAATGGCCCTCAGTTTGGCATCCTGATAATGTAACCCTACTGCTGCACCCCCAAAAGCCACAGATAGCCTAATACGGCTTGAGTGAACGTAAAAATAGCCCATTTCTTAGCACACAGCATGTATTGTTTGCATATATTTTCACTTTAAATTCTTATTTTAAAGCTTTCTATCAAAAAAAGAAAAAAATCCAGAGCTGCTCAGCTATAAGACAGTATTTATTCAAGAAAAGCAAAACAGCACATTTCAGTTAGTTGGAGGTACATTACCGAGTTTTCTTTATTGTGTGTGCATTCTCCAATTTTGAAATGCTTTGTTCTACTAGGAGCAAGAACAACACAAAGTGACACAAACGAATTTCCAAAGTTGTTCTCCTACTAACCATAAAACTACCTCAGTACATAACCAGTCTGCTCTCATTTTAGCTTTTCACTTTGTTTTTTGCTGTATGTGTCTTCGCTCACAGCCTCTATACTTGTCAGTGTCTGTCTCCTTGACCATTTTCTGTGTCCTTTCACAGAGGGCTGACAGCTCCCGTCTCATTTTGCTTAATTCAGTATGTAGAAGGCTTATCTTTTGGGCATGTGGCTTCTTAGCCATGGAAAGTGATTTGAAAATATTGTCAGTTTTAGCAGATTTTAGAGACTTAAAGAAACACAAATAAAGAAAAATGTGAAATTGGATTTGGATTTGTTAGTGTATCTTTATTGTAGATATAGATAACGACAGAATTGTGGTTATAGATATAGCCATTAAAAATTGACGTTTAAACCTTGCACTGTGGTAATACTGTGTGAGCTACTGTGTTGCATGCTTGGCTAGCCAAAATGCCTGGCAGGTTGCTGCCGTGATTCATCACCTATTTATGGTATGATTGCTTCATTTAATTTCTTTATTGTTCATGTTTAAATCTATGTAATCTGGAATTTAACAACTATGTGGTCTCTTGCTGTTTTTTTTTTTTTTAACCTGCATGTTCTGACGACATTAAGTTTATATTTGCTTTTCAGTGCATAAAGTATCCTATGATGATTGGGGAGTCCCGTTGGCTGAATATTGAAATTTTACTGTGATACTACTGACTACATGACAAATTTGATGTGGAGAATGCAATCCATTGGATATGCATGTATTAAGTAGAAGAATCACATTATACATGCATATGCAGTTGTCTCCAAACAAAAACCATGCCATCATCACATGGAAAAGTCATTTTCCGTGACAAATACGCATATAGATGATGTCTTTCAAAGAGCACTGCATCTCTTCTCCCATCAGTTCCCTCTGAATACTAATCCCCTTTTAAAGTGTGTGCTGATCCACTCTTGCTGACTGCTGAAAATCAATATCCTCTTGGTAGCACTGCCACAGGTTTATCTAAATAATGGGCTTGTTTATTGAACAATATATACCAACACTGCACTTTAAGAGCCAAATGATTACACTTTTCCATTTTTATGTGTCATAGGAATTGCTTCCAAAACTGATACGTACTGGAAACAAAGCATAGCTGGATTACACTGTTGCCAACCAAAGCAATGTCACTATCACAGAATCAGCTGTTTCTTTTACAATCTTCATCATCAGTGAGATGATGTCCCATACAGACAAGCACTAATGCCTGCATGGGGTTCTGATTTGTTAATTTCCAAACTTTCTTGAGTCTTCCTGATTTAAGGGATGCACTTTCCTACCTTATCAGCAGGCTGCTGCCCTCCACTCATGCCCATAAAGAGCCCTCTGCATTCTGATACAGTCTTTTCAATCCCAATAGTGGACAATGAGGTACTTATTACACTTCTACAGGCTTTTAAACTGTTTTTCTTGGTCCCACAGCCCCAAATTTACTTCAGGAGGGCCCGTGGGGCAGATTAAAGACCAGTCCCCTGTATTTTGCAACTTGGTACTATTATGTTTTCAAATTGATGTTCACTCACTAAGTGAACAGTCTTTGTACAGAGCCTTTCACTGTAAGAAAAGCATGTATACTTCAATTTAATATCCATCAACTATTTTCTGCCTATTAGCCTTTTTTATCTATTTAATAGAAAATTACATATTCCAAACATCTGCCCCGGTCACAACCACCTACCATTGCGGATTAATCTTATAACTATGTTGGTTGGTTTGAATTGTAATCGCCCTGCTGAACGACTGTTTTCCTCAACTAACAATATTATTCATCTTTTGAGAGGGTCAACACACCTTTATAAATTTTTATGACTTGGACAAAAATTATTATTCAGTGACACAAAGATTAAACTCCTTTAATATGAAATGCCTTGATATGCAGAGCTCCATCTTTCTGACATCACATAAATGGGAAAATGTATTATTATTATTATTATCATTATTAAACTTTACTTTTCTATTTTCCCTAAATTAGAAATAAGCATATACAATTTTTAAATGATGACACATGTGTTTGAAGACATTTACAAATCAAGTCGTGACTATTTTCATTTTTCCAGAACTGGAGGAGTGGCAGGTTAAATAACTCACTTACGCACACATAGTGAGTCAACAGCTTTATAGACAATTTCATTAGCACTTTAATAGTCCAAAATGCTTACTTGGTTAGTAAGTATATTCAAACTGAAGCAAAACAAAATGTGTAAAGAACCTTAGTACAACTGACATTACATAGCCAGCTGTAGCTTCATCTCCTGTTATGCTCACAACTTTAAATCCTGTTGGAGAAATCACTTATACAGCACAGGTGAAGGAAGCAGGCATGTCTCATATACAGCATGAGATCAGATGCCATGGTGTGTCAGTATTGGCAGAAGACATTCTTTTGTTTTAAAAAAATTGTTTGTCTGCTGGAGTCCTGCCATATAAAATCTTGTAATCATAATTACTGGTTCATGCAAAGCTAAATAAATGTGTCTATTTGAATTAATGGGTTGCAGGCTACATTATGAAAGAAAAATGTTGCTGAAAATTTCATTTAGTCTGCACAGAGTCAGCTTGCATTAGAAGTTGCCATGGGTGCCCACACATGACAACACAGGCAAACTATGAATAGACAGGACTAAAGTGTGTTTGCTGCCCTTAAGCACAAGTTGAAAAGCTGACAGCTCCCTGATGCTTCACTGAAGCAGGTGCAGAACTGATGCCATGTTTCCAAATGGGAACTGGCATTAATGAGCCTGCAGCACAGCCATGCTTTTAGCTGTCCTCTTTTATTCTGGTACCATTAGTGCCAAAAATAAAGTAAAATACAAATCACAAAACAGATTCAAAGTAAGATCTAGCACAACACTACAGTTAAGCTGGCCTATGAAACAGGTTTTTCTTAGTATGTTCCATCATCCGGACATCTGTCTAATGAACTTACCCAATAAAGTGCATGATTGTGACCTGTCAGCAAGGAAGTAGACATTTCAGTTCAAGACATGTAACTTGTATGCACATGTTCATGCATAATGGGTCACTTCCCAGTCCTATTATATCCTAGAAAAAAGTAAAACATTCAAACTCCTCATAGAGGGTGTCAGAGCAAGAAGTGAACTGCAAGTCCCTGAGGCCATGAGCTGTAGCCCTAAATACTGAGCCTTCATGCCACCTTGTTCTATTTATTAGTCTGTTCTTACTTAATTTATTAAGAAGAGCCTTCAATTTTTATATTAATTCAACATTAATAGAATTTGTCAGTAGTTCATGATCTGATAAACCATCTCAAGTTTCTTTATAGATAAGTGAAATTAACCTCAAAAAACTGAAAAGGGAAAAACCCTTACATTTTTATTATCCACTCTATTCAATTCTAGCACAATGTACCAAATCTGGCAACAACATATCTGATGTCGAAAATGTTATAATATAAAAGGCCTATGCTCACAACTACACTACAAATACACTGTCATCAATCGACATGGATGCTGGGACCGTGCTTGAAATGTCCACATACATGGGAAGAGCATTTCAATTTCCCATAGATGGCACGTCTAGGGACATATTTGAGGTCAAGAAAACAGCATTAGTAGTCAATAGGGTTCTGAAGATATTTCTGTTAACAGTCCAGGAATCAGGTTACAGCTGCACTCTTGTTCAGGTCAAGAATCTGTCAAAAACCTGCCACAACTTAGAAATACATATCAAAGCTGAATAACAGTTGTCACCTCAGAAGTGATGAAAGCAAGTATTTATTCATCCATTTTCCTGAACCTACTTTAGAAAAATGCATTAAAACAATGTCTACAAACTGCGCTCCATTTTCTGAATGTCTTCTGTATATATTAGCTAATTCTCTGTTCTCTCTTCTGAAAACTGAATAACAAAGAATCTATAAAATGTCTAGCAGTGGGAACAAAAAAATAAAAATTAATAATCCATTCGAATTTTATCATCAAATAGTCTGATGTGTTCTTTCCATGTTTACTTGCTCTTCTTCCTAAAGTGCCTAAGAAAAGCCATTGGTTGAATTACTAGCTGTAAATATCCACTGTTTCTGTGTCTAGCAGGGCATTAATAGGACCGAGTTCTACATTTCCACCTGTTGTTGCAGGCTATCCTTTAGCAACATGGCAAACTGGACAGAGAGCCGTATGCTTCTTTTTATTTCTACAATGTATTTTAATGCTCACTTTGAAATGCCTTGACCTTTTAGAAGAATACCTTTAAAAGGCGGCTTTATGCACAGCAGACTGAAATGGGAATTATTTGGTACTTAAGGCTACCCATGGTGCAACTCAGAGCTATTATGATTTTTTTCCTCTCAGAACATAAAGAACTAACATAAACTAGGGCAGTGTGAACTGAACAAGAGGGACCAGCCTAAGAACAAGACTGCACCTGTCCATGTGGGAGGCAGTTGAGCTGTGAGCAATTAAACTGCGCCGTCACGCCTCGAGAAGTTCCTCAAGTCTGTCATTGCTCAAGGCTAACAGAAAGTGACTTTTTTTTTCTTTATGATGTACCATTGTGCTTATTAAGGCTCTGCAGCTGTGAATGTAATACATTTATGAACTGTACTTTGTACACAAAAAAATCCTGGGTTAGTGTTCAACCTATTTGTTTTACTACTTCATTCCTTATGCATTATAAACTGAACAGATCCTAGTTAGCTAAAATCTTCCTACATCAACATTATTGTAACATGTTAAATGTACTCACAGTTAGCTGAGCAAACAAACAGACCAGAAGACAAACTAACAGACTATGCAGGAGGCACAAAATGGAGAAATATGTTTAATAATCCCAAAAATACATATACATATACAAACTGGCACATATTATCCATCATGTATATATACTGTATACTGTAGACATGGTTATTAACCTAAAAACAAGAATTGTTTAACATTCAAACAAAACAGGGACAGCAAAACAGTGTTTAGAGAGAGAATATGGATATAACCAGTGAATGCGTACAATCTTTTTCATAAGCAGTTATTATAAACTAGCAATCAATTGGTCCCAGATTATGTTGAACGTTGGCTTTTTATTGATTTTGTCATTTTAATGTTTCTAGATGTAACCTTTAGTTGAAGTGATGAGAATTGTTTGGGGATTATGAATTGATGGATTCAATTGACAAAGCAGCTGAGAGATGGTGATAAATGGAGAACAGTTTGTAGATGACTGTCTGCCAAATCCAGATGGCACGAGGAGATGGTTTTCAGCCCCATTTACTGTTCAGTGTGGACAGGTGTCTGAGCTTTCTGTGCCCATGTTTTATATCTTTTGCTGAGTGCCTGAGTGGATTTAACTCTGTAAAGTAATGTGCACCTAAAAAGTTGTAAATTTGCATTTTAGCCATTGAGATATTATTTGTGCAAATCAAGCTGCAGGAGTAATGGCTATGGTTGATTGGTAAATTTTTTCCATTTTTTCACTGAAGGAAAAATTGCCAAATCAACAGAGTATAGTTTCGTATGTAATTTAAAGATCACTTTTTGTTAGTTATCTATTTGCTCTATTAATATGGATGGTTGTGGAGTATTTTGTTTTATGTTAAATGTAATTTCATCACTGATTCTAGTGGAAGGCACTGGAAGTATTGTTCTTTACCAATATAATACTTCTGGGCTAAACCTCCAAACACTACAGAGTTATTCCGAATATCATTACAATGAAATTTTCATTACAACGAAGTATTTTTATGGTCCCGGCAGTTTCCCCATAAGACGCAAGTCTATAGAAATCTTGTTACTACGAAGTACATTCAGCAGATACTTTCATTACAATGAAGTGGCCAAAAGACCTTGAAATGCCTCAATGAATCATTCACAGAGCAGCTAGTTCTATGGCTGCAGCTCAGTTGTGCACAACGATCTGTAAACAGAAACGTAATTTTTTTTTCTTTCTTCAAACTTTCCTCATACTGTTTTTTTTTTTTTTGCCTTTTTTGTTTCCTGCGGTTTTCAGTGATACCTTTTGCTTATTGCTCGTCAATATTTGAAAAACATCCATTGGAATTTAACTCATTATCACCCTCCTATAGAAACGGCAGACACGAAAAAACGATAACAGTTCATATTAGAAAAAAAAAACTCTAAATTTTTGCAGCTCTCGATTGTGGCAAAGACGTTGCCAGTGAATTTGGAATTTCACCATCAATACTGTCAACTTTCTTGAAAGACCAAGCAAAAAAAGAAGAAAAATCTTGGGTTACAAACATATGAACTGCTGCATTTGAAGACATCTAAAAAGCAGTTTTTATTTGGTTCAGTGATGCTCATTCAAGAAACATTCCTATTAATGCGGCACTCATTCAAGAAAATGTGAGGTTTGTAAACTCTCTTGGGACCTCCCCAAACTAGACAGCACGCTGAAGAGCCCCGAAGACCGATCTCCGTGTCTATGGAAGACTGTTTATCTGACTCAAAGCTATGCTGCCTCTCTCAGCTATGCTGCCTCTCTCTGCCAAAGTAAACAGAATAGATCTCGATGGGTGATGCAAGGTTAGGAACATGTACATTGTAAATGCAGATAACAGGATTACTTGGTCACTGACCTGGCCATGATCCTGTCTGACTGCTGTGTCTGTGAATAGCAGAGTGGCATTTCACACTACAATAAATAAGTGTGCCATTCCTGTTTCAGGCTGAATAAAGCTGGTTTTGCTAAAGTACTGAGACTAAGCCTTGTGTTTTGGGGTGCAAGACAGGGACTTATAGTGCAAACCCGATCTTTTATCATTTGCTTCTGTGTCACTTCACTGCAGCGCTATGAGCCTGATGTTGCCCTGCCCCAGCAACGGAAATTCTTGTCAGCATAATTTGTAGGCAGGAGAAGATTACAATTAATGTGAAAGAAGCCTGGATGCAAGTTAAAGAAAATACTATGGTAACAAATGCAGAAGCTCATTACAACGAAATTTTTGTTACAACGAAATATTTTTTAGGTTCCTGGGAGTTTGTTGTAACGGAATTTTACCTGTACTTTCAAAGACATGTTCAGGATGTGCAGTTTGTCTTTGTTTCCATATGTTAAAAATAAATTATTTTTGTTGAATTGAAAGTACAGATTATTCCAACTGTGAGTGTATTTAACTGCACTCAGTAAAGATTTTGTAATTGTGTGTATTTTTACCAACTTTGTCAAGTTGCTGCAGTAACAGTATTTTAAGAAGTAGGTTGTTTATTAGAGGTATTAATTTTTAAAAAGCAATTCTGAAGTAGTAATTTTAATACTTTATGCATGTTCTGTTTCGATTAACAATTGTTTTGTTGGTTTGGATTAAATCATTTAGTAACAAGTACTGTGATAGTTGGTTTGTAATGTAGAAATTATAGAAATTAGGGACTTGTAACCTACCTTGTGATGTTTGTTTTGGTAAGGTGGTTGATTTTATTCTGCTTTTTCCCAGTAAAGAGTCAAGTGAATTAAACCAGTTAGCAGTCTGTATGGAATTCATTCTGAGAATATAACGGTAATTGCTAGTAAATTACTTTGTAATAATTTTAGGTAGAATTATTGTTTTAACAGTCAATATTTAGGCAAGTGAGGAAAAGGATATATTAAGTTAATGGAGTGTCATCTTGTATTGTTTGCAACAGTAGATCAAAATTGAAGTGACTTGAGCTCGATAGCTTTGAGAAATATTGATAGGTGCCACAGTATGTGTAGTATTGCTAATCCGAAGGTAGTTTGTGAAAATGTAGCAATCCAGCTATCACCAAATAATGTTGTCATTGTGCATAAACTCCAGTCAACGGGGAAAGTAGATATTTCAGAAAAGAAACTGGTAAGTTTGACTTGTTACAGGGATTTAGATTCCTTTTCTAAATATATAAGACAGCACCCTCAGTGGAAGGTTCAAACAGAGAAGGTGTGGTCCCTGTGAGTAGTGTGCACAGTAAGCACTTTGAGCTACATTTTTTTGTATGAAAACGTGCTATATAAATAAATGTTGTTGTTGTTGTTGTAGTGTGAAACTCTAGTGTGATGTTATTCCATAAGTAGTAACGGCAGACATACTAGAGCTGTATAATGTCATTATCCGCTGAATAAATGATTTGCCAAAACAAAATTTCCCCAAAACTATTAATAACAATTTCTGATTTACTTTATAAAAAAACTTTTTTCTTTATGTAATAACACAATAATAGTTTTCATATGGTTGGATTTTTGGAAAGTTAATTTGGTTAGCAACCCTCTACCTATTGTTCTTTGGTGCATCTGCCTTTGACAAGTCCTATTTGATCAGGAGACATGATTGATGAAGTAACTGTTTCAGTTCTAATGGCTACTGCTTTACTAGTAATTGTACTATATGTATTAATAAGCAGTTAGGGATGGCATGTGACAGCTTTAGATGGATCCTTGCCAAGCTTACATAGGGTGGAGATAATGGCTATGTTCATATGTCATAATATTTTGAGTTGTTCTGTAGCATTCTGAAAAACTATGGTGATTATAAATGCCTAAAGCCTTTGTAGAATTTGACTGGAAAGGCACCAGGACCAGCAGCCTTATTATTTGGCAGAAGGTGGAGTGCTTTATGACTTACCAGATGATAGTGGTGTGTCTTTGGTCAGTTTTGAAAGATCCGTACTATTCAAAAAGAGTCAGTGTAGGCTGGGTTTGGTTCTAAATCTGATGCACTGTACAACATTTGGTATAAAATGAACTCATGGGAGTGATTTGTGTATTATGGTTTTTAAGACTCCATGCTGAGTCTTTCATCACAGGAATACGAGTAAATTATTATTTCATTCTCTTTCAAATTATTGGCCAGAAATCTCAGTTTATTACTGTATTCTAATTATTGTTATCTCTATCATAGAATTAAGAAGTCTGCTGTTTACTATTGGTTCCATTAAATTTAAGTGTAGATTTCTTCAGCTCTTATTGAATTGGTTCAGTGACATTAATTATATAAGCATCATTTAGTTCTTTAATTTTCTGTTTCAGAGAGTTGCTGAGCTATTGTTCCTCTTTTTCTTATAAGAAGATCATGGTATCATTTTCTCCTTAGTATTAGTTCCCTAGTTTCCCATCATAAAGTTGGTTAAACCTGTGGAAAATCATTAAGATTTTTCGTTTTTGAAAAATAAATCATTGAAACCTTTGTCGTCTTACAGTAGAGTTACTTGTGAGGAAAACATCAATGTGAGATTTAATTGATGACACAATGAAATGTAAGTATTCTGAATTGGTGATTAATTGTACACTTGCAAGCTACAGCAAGACAGGAATTGTTAATAAACTGTTTTAATATATCTGTGAAAGAGTAAAATATCTTCTGTGCAGTTTCTGAGTTGATGACAATCTTTGAAAAATCATCTATGAATGGGAAAAAGTGTATGAGAGGAGGAGAGGGTAATTATTCTATCAAGTTTTCAAAGGTTATTTTTACATTGTTTATTAAGATATTAATTTAAAAGTAGCACTCTTAGGCTCAGTAATAAGGACCTGGAGCAAGCTGGTTACACTGCCTGGGGCAGCAGGCTAGAAAGTTTACTGTAAAGTTAATTGGAACGTGCTGCAGTGGCTGCACTGGTGCTTTGCAATACAGAGACCGGAGTTTGCATTCTCGTCACTCCCTGTTTGGAGTTTGCATTTTCTCCTGTGCTTGGGTGGGTTTCTTCTGAGTGCTCCACAGTCCAGAGGCATAAAGGTTAGGTGACTTGGCATTGCTGAATTGGCCCGTGTGTGTCTGTGTGTGTGTTCAACCTGAGACAGACTAGAACTCTGTCCAGGTATTTTTTTCTGTCTTGCACCCAATGACTGCTGGGATTGGCTCCAGCTGCCCTTCAACCCTACCCCAGATAAGCAAGTTAAGAAGTTGGATGGATGAACAGAATACTAGCCAACAGCAAAAAGGCTGTAAAATATAAAGTAAATGTTATTGAAGTCAGTGCAGCGGATCATTAGGATTGTATTGAACACAAGACAATGGCAATACTTTTATTGCTACAGTTTTGAATTTAAGACTTGTCAGTTTTAAAGAACTTTTGATCAAAGCCATTTTAATGTCTGAAGTGAAGGAAGTTCATGGAAAAACAGTAGTTGTATTTATTAAGAGTAGTTTAAGAATTTCTCAATGTAATAAGACATAGCCAAAATGAAACACTTAAAATTTCAGTTGTCGGTATGGTCCTGTAGTGAATCATTGGATTTGTATGTATTAAGTGCTGTTGTATTGTTTTAGTCCAAATCCTGCCTGGTCATCATTATCATCACCAGCTACTCAAAAAATTATTTCTAAATAGCAGATGGCGAGCATTTATTTCAGTGCACCAAAAGTTTCAGAGCACCAAATCAGTTCACCAAAAAATGTTTTAACTTAATATAAAGATAAGGTTAAGGTGGCATGGTGTATTATAGTTTGCCATTTGAGAAATTTTGGAATGAAAGTGTTGCATGGATCCA
Source organism: Polypterus bichir lapradei (assembly GCA_026402145.1). NCBI lineage: Eukaryota > Metazoa > Chordata > Cladistia > Polypteriformes > Polypteridae > Polypterus > Polypterus bichir. The sequence goes on along the minus strand of JANRMT010062812.1, from coordinate 4,810,565 downwards.
GGTGCATAATGGCTCAAGGTACATGTTTGACTAATGTCAATATTCCACTGTATATACAGTTTTCTGTATATAAAACTAAAGATAACAAACTAAAGACTCAAGACTCTGATATAGTTAGTGGTAGTAATAACTAAAGTTTCATTTTTAGAACATAAGATTATAAAAGGTTTGACTAATCAAAGAGGTCATTCAAGCCTCTGAGTTTGTGTGGTTAGCCTATTTTTTCAGAGACTGGACCTCAAATCCCCATTTACAATGTCTGTAATGCAGTTTCCTGTCTCAAAACACAGACTTAAGTTTAAACTGTTAAGTGAGAAGGATAAGAACAGGAGAGTAAGGTAGTATTTTGTGATGCTAATATCAGCAAACCAGGGACTTTCTAAATAGTGTAACCTGTTGGGGGTGGTCCTGAGCAACTCCCAACCCAGAATGATGCCCAGGCACGCAAAGTTCAACCAAAAATAGGTGTTTATTAGCAGATGTCAAGGGTTCCAGGGAGGCATAATGGAAGGAAAAGATATGCAGACATTAAACATCATAACTCTGCCCTTTTTGGGCATACGTATACTTCCAGTCTCTGGATCACTCCAGACCTTTGGTCACTCATTCTTCCTTATTGCCTGGTGAGCCATTTTCTGTTCTTCCATCCCAACTAAGACGCCTTTTTAAAGAATGATCCTGGAAGACTTTTGGGGCACTGGAGGTACTTCTTGGTTACTAAAAAAAAGCCTTGGAAGGCATGCCCATAATTGTGGTTGGAGTACAACAGCAACCTATAGCTGCTTCCAACGAGCATGGAGGACTAAGCCCTGACTTTGCAACCTCTTCCAGTAATGTTCAGTGTCTAGTCCAGGGTGTGGCTTCCTACAACCAGTGGACGACTCCTTGGTATCCTGACTGGGCAATAGTCTAGACCAGTGGTTCTTTAACTTTTGTTTCTCACAACCCAATTTTGCCTTTAACATGTTTTTAAGACCCTCAATCGCTGTGGTGCATCATCCAAGTGATCCCTCCCCCTTGTGGAACTGCTGTCAATTATCGTGGGTTCCCTGTTGCATAATCCCTGCCAAACGTTGCCTTTTGGAGTTGGGGTAGTGTGCGTTTGGGCCTACTTGGAGTTTTGCCATCAATCACGACCCTTTCTCATTCACTACTATTGTAATTAACGACTTGGCATGACCCAAGTCCAGACTTCACATGATCCATAGTGTAACAGACGTTGGTCTAGACCAACTTTGGCATTCCAGCCCAAGAAAACTTCTTGGCATCCTGTCCAGGCAGTGGTCCAGATCAACCCCTGGATGGGAGGAAAGAACCCTTACAGTGTGGCTCACCACCCTACTGTCACTCAAATTATTCTCATCATTCTTTTTCCATAAACTTTTAAAAAAGAAATGTTGTGCCTTTAAAGATTTTCAGGGATTTATTGTGTGGAGGGTGTTATGGGGTTAGTTGACATTTACATAAGATGTGAAACAATAAAAAATGAGTACAGTTGATCATTTAACATGCTGGAATGGATTGCTGAGGAATAACCATAGCTGAGAACTGTAACAGACAGTCCCTTTGTGAAATAGCAAATCAATCTTCCATCCTTCAACTGATTTTCCTAGCTTTTTTATGTTTATGCGTATGGGATTTAACAAAGCATGGAGCCTTTGCAATTGTCATTTGATTGTTTTTGGCTTGAGACAAAACAAATCTGATCCCCTGTTTAGGAACAAAATGCTTGTAAAGATTGCGAGAACTCTTCTGCTAGGAGTAACAGACAGCCAGGCATTACGGCCAGAAGCCACATACCACACAACTAATCACTCCAGAGAGTAGTACCTATTTTGGGTCTCCTCTTTGGCAAGTAAGTTTCAGTTTGTAATGATTATTTCTTTATTTTGACAAAATTGCAATATTGCTTACATTTTTGGAAGGCATCCAGACAAATTTTTTTAGCTCCAAAGTTTTTAAATTAGGGGCAGCATGATGGCTCAGTGGTTACAGCTGCAACCTCACTAATTCAGGGCACTAGTCACGTACTGTAGATTACTGAGGCTGAGTACAGGTAACCTGCTGATGCATGATGTGTGTAATCCAGTCCACAAAGATGGAAAACCACTTTTAATTCTATATGAAATTTACCCAAGGAAATTTGAGTATAATGTACATTTTAAGTTGAAAACATGCCATTTGTTTATACAGTGGGCGGCACAGTGGCGCAGTGGTAGCGCTGCTGCCTCGCCTTCCCAGGTCCTCCCTGCGTGGAGTTTGCATGTTCTCCCCCTGTCTGCGTGAGTTTCCTCCCACAGTCCAAAGACATGTAGGTTAGGTGGATTGGCGATTCTAAATTGTGCTTGGTGTGTTTGTGTGTGTCCTGCGGTGGGTTGGCACCCTGCCCAGGATTAGTTCGTGCCCTGTGTTGGCTGGGATTGGCTCCAGCAGACCTCCGTGACCCTGTGTACGGATTCAGCGGGTTGGATAATGGATGGATGTTTATACAGTGCTGTATCTGGAAAAAATGACAATTAGAATTGGCATTGTGGCTCCCTGGTTAGCGCTTCTGTTTCCAGACCAGGGGCCTGATTTGGATTGCTGACCCATTTAGTGTGCCATTTTAAAGTTTCATTGTCTCTCTTTATCCACCTGATATTCCAGGATAATTGGAAAGTCCTAATTGGTTATGGTAAGGCATGTCCCACTATATCGTGGCATCCCTCTCAGGTTTGGTATAATCATAGCTCTTTCTGGATTTGTGCACAAAAGGGGGGAGTTGAAAAATAATGAAATAGTTTACATGGACTTGGAATCAGTCTGCCATATTTTACTCCAAAAATTACATATTAACACAGTTTATACAGTTTTAATTTTTATGATGCCTGTTTACCTCACAAGTTTTCCTACAAACATTTTAGCCTTCCACTGCTTTCATAATTGACACAACACACCATTTGAGCGTGAACCTTATCTTTGATCAGATCTCAGGCAACTGCTTTGTCAACTTTTCTCTGTTTCATGAACAACTCACACTTCTACCATAAGTGGGTTATATTTTCAGGCGTCACTTCCCAGTCAGCATTCTTCAACAAATGTGAAAGCAATCATGAACTTCACTTTGGACACTAAAAGTGTTCAGTGTCAGTATTAATGCCATATGTCTTGATTCAGGTGTTTCTAATGCACTTATTTTCAGACTCACCCTTTTTTATAATAAGCTGAACAAATTAATTGGGATCAATTATAAGATGATCTTGTTTTTATATATCTCTATAAAAATATGTTGCACTCATTGTGGCCATTCTTGAATCTCTTCTAGATTTAATACCAAAAAAGACAAAACTAAAAAAAAAACTAATAAAATATCAAAAATGTCCAAATTTATTTTATGAGCTTCTCGTACAATGAATGCCTGCTAGCCTGTTACTGCTAAGCACTGTGCAGTTTTATCTTTCTTCCTGTTTTCCCAGCATAGAGAGGATCATAAAGCTAACGGTTAGTAGATAAGTGACATTTATGGCGCTGTAGATCTTAGATAAAGGTGTATTGACAGAATCAGTAATGATACTGCTGAATTCACATTTGCATTCAGACACCACAGGTTTCACTGTTTTACTCTACCAGTACATGTCATCCTTTAGCATTTTGGAATAAATATCTTTTACTTTTCTGTCAGATCACAGTGCTTTACTACTGTTTCAGTATATCGATTTCAGTCACTCTGTGCAGGACACTTTACAGCATGACGCAAAAGTACTTTTCTGCTCTACCTAACTTATGAAGGAAGAACTGTTAGGCTTTCTGCTGAACTACTGGTCGAATATGATGGTCTGGTGCCCAGTTCTGCTACAATGTGCAGAACAGAAATGTTGATAGATTCCAGCTGCTAAGATTAATTATAATTGGAGAGTATGGCCCATCTCTCACTCTGAAGCAGACAAACATTGCCTCTCAGACATACGTTGCAGAAAACTACAGAATACTAATTTTATTTGTAATGGCAGGAAAGGTTTAAGTGAAATGTCATGTTGCAAGCATGGATAGTTCAGTCATTCCTGGGACACACCAGTTTGACTTTTAACATCATATGTGCCATAAAAAGAACTCTTAGAACACAAACAAAGGATATATAAGTACGACAAGTGGGCTGAATCTGAAAAAGTATTAGACTGAACTCGACTATATTCCAGTTTATATATATGTAATTTTACCGTATATATATTTTCAAGATATAGGTTCAATCCCCACAACTGATGCCACACTTCTACTGTGTGTGAAAGGCTTATCCTAGCCAGGCTTACATTATGTCAGTATGAATTGCTTTAAACAAGGTGCTGTAAAATGTTTGGGGGCAGATTTCATAATGAAGAATTGTGTCTGTCCCAAATAAATGTATTTTTCTCTGCCCATCCTGAGTCTCTTTTCTTTAAAATGATGGACATGTGGTAGCAGCACAATCTTCTTATATAATATGCTACCATGGCTGTCAGTTTGTCTGTCCAGGACTTTAAATCGCCTGTAGCTCGCAAACCGTTTGACCTATTGGCCTGAAATTTGGTACACATATATTCCGTGACATCTGCTATCCGCTTTCAGGGATTGACCTCCAAGGTTATTCCTCTTTTTATTTTTATTTTATTTTATTCCAGTATCAACTCTCGGCAGCGGGCAGCAAGGTGGCCGTGCAGTGCATGCATATGGGCACTGTTCTCATTCCCTACCACCTTCACCATCACTTTCCCTACCTCTTCATATCCGAAATCATTTTTGAGGCAGATTGAAGACTTAAGTGCAAGCTTAAGTGAAAAATTAAAGAAAACGTACTAAGTAAGTAATTGCAGCACAAACACTGACTTAATCAGTTTTAACGCGAAAAGATGCAGAAGAAGCGGGCCGCCAGGGTGGAGAAAAGAAGAGCTGCTCAGGAAGAAGCAAGTGCATCAACCTCTGAGCAAACGAATACTAAACGTATAGAGAAAGAGTATGGAAGCTGTGAATGCTCAAGTCAAGTGTATTCACTGCACCTTATCATGCGTTATGCCGTTACTGGTGTATAACACAATGCAGCTACAGATGAGGAGCTTCGGTTAATGTTTACAAACACCAGAATGGGGAAAAAACATGATGTTAGTGATTTCAACTGTTGCATGATTGTTGATGCCAGATGGGCTGCTTTAAGTATTTTTGGAACTGCTGATTTCTTGGGAACTTCACACACAACAGTCTCCATAATTTACTCAGAATCGTGTGAGAAACAAAAAAAAACATTCAGGGAGTGGCAGTTTTGCTGACAGAAATGCCTTTTGATGTGAGAGTGCAGAGAAGAAGGGTCAGACTGGGTCGAGCTGATGGAAAATATATGGTGACTCAGATAACCACTCTGTACAAACATAGTGAGCAGGAAAACATCTCAGAATGCGCAAACCACCGAATCCTGAGGTGGATTGTCTACAACAGCAGAAGACTACATCAGGTTCCAGCCAAGAACAGAAAGCTGAGACTGCATTGGGCAGACTAGAAAAACTTGGCCTGATGAATCTCGATTTCTGCTGAGGCACAGAGATGGTAGGGTCAGAAAGTGGCGCCAGCAGCATGAATCCATGGAATCAATCTGCTGTGTGTGAACAGTCCAGGCTACTTGGTGATGGTGTAATGGTGTGGGGATGTTTTCTTGGCACACTTTGGGCCTGTTAATACCATTCAATCATTGTTTGAATGCCACAGCCTATCAGAGTACCGTTGCTGACCATTTGAATCCTGTCATGGCAACAATTTACCTATCTTCTAATGTCTACAGAAGCAAAAGTCATCTTAAACTGATTTCACAACAAGTCAATGACTTTAGCGTTTTTCAGTGGCCTTCCCATTCACTGGATCTGAATCCAACAGAACATATTTGGGATATGATAGAACAGGAGATTCACAGCATTAATGTGCAGCTGACAAATCTGCAGAAATTGTGTGATGCAGTAACGCAAACATGGACCAGAATCTCAAAGGAATATTTCCAGCATCTAGTGGAATCCATGCCATGAAAAACTGAGGCCTTTTGAGAGAAAATGGAGTCCTTACCTCGAATTAACATAGTGGATAAGGACTTGCTCAGTGAATGTGTATGTATATATACTAGCTGTGCTACTTGTGTAAGGCAGATTGAAATCTAAGTAGTCAAAGTAGACATCAGCGTATTCAGTGTTAACGTTTGTAGTGCATCATCTATCGGAATGTATTTTGTAATATGTGTAGTAATAAAATGCATTGCAGGCTTTCATTACATACATTAGCACTGCTTTTTCAAATCCAATTCCAAAACGAAGCAACTGGATGGGCATACATACACACAGTCACACACACACACATAAATATATATATATATCTTTACACACACTTGTTTTTTTTGCCTTTCCCAGACTGAACAGCAATCATTGAGTACTCTGAAATGAATGGGCTGTACTATATGTTCACATGATATCTATCCATCAATATTCCCATTACCCGCATTGGCTCTTCCGTCATTTGCAGGGCTCTAAGGTTTCATTCTTCACATGATAACTTTCACTTAGGCTAATTTTAGACCATAACAGAAGCTAGAAACTGAGACAGATTTTTTGTTAAATCCTTTTTAATTTGTTAAATATCATTTTTATCATGAATTATTTAATAATAAGACTTTTCATGGAGTGCACTGTTACATATATTTTTCAACCATCTTTACTTCCCCTTGCTATTTACTCCATCCAGTACAGTTGTTTTGCTCTATTTTTAGGCAAGTTAAAAACCAGCACTTGGAAAGAAGATACAGTACTACAGTATGTCACTCTGGGATTATTACACTCTGCACTCCTCCTGAGCTATATTTGCATCAAAAAGCATGCAACACATTTCTGCTTTTCAAATGCAGCTCACTGTGAACTATAAGTCAATGGCCACCCTGTCAGTCAGTGACAACTAGCCTCTGTATTGTTATTTTTTGTACTGAAACATGTACATTGAGATATGTCAAAGTCAAAATTAATATTATTATGTATACAATATGGTATATTTTACTGTATATCATGCAGTGTTCACTAAGCACCTTTTACAGTAATTTAATCCCTTATTCATATACCATAAATAAATCAATCTTTATATTGCAGAACAGAGTGAAGTGCACACAAATTAGTGACATTTGTTTAGCTCTCAGATTTACAGTATTTTTTAAAAATTGGCTACTCAACCTTCATGGTATTGCTACGCTAGGTGTGACAGCTATAGATATATGAGGCAAGATGATTTGCCTTGCATCCTATATGTCACTTTTCACAGAGTGATTTTTGTTAACTTTACTCACTTTCAGCATAGCAGAAGTTATTTACGTTGATGAGTTGTTTTGTACCTAAATTGTACCTAACATTTTGAGCACTGAGAACATTTTTATTTATTCCCCTTTAGGAACGCATTGTTCATATAAATTGTGAAATCAATCTTTACAGTTGCCCCCTTCATAGTCTTCATTATGCTTACAAAGTAATTGTGTATATTCCGCCTCAGCATCACAGTGTTGATTATGGGAGAGCTCAATGTTGAACCTATAAAAAGTCATTTGCAAGAACGTCACAAGCCAGTGAAGGACAACAATGGTGACATCTCTGCCCCAAGAACGACTCATTTAGCTCAGCCTATTTGCATGTTTTTCTTCAGTCCTTAGGGTGTCACAATGAGACGTTGTAGGTTCCAGTAACTGGGGTTTGTGGGACATTGGTGTCTCCTGGTTTAGACAAGAGTAATCCTTTTACGATATTCCTCAGTCAATTAATTTCTGTCTTATTCCTACTCCTTTAAAAGTTAGCAGTATGACCATAAAGCTTTATAACTCTTTAAATTGTTTGAGAATTACTGATTTTTATTATACATCACAACTTTACTGATCCCCCTACTGGGATTGAGACCTTGGCATGGGAGTGTGGGGGGACAGGGTCGGGCTTATGTACCTCAGTGATCCTTTGAGCCATGTTGTGTAGAGATGTGTGCTCCTGTTAGGGTTATCTATGGCAAATAGGGAATGTGTCCCACCAAGAACAATCTATAGCTGACTGTCATGAATGTTCTAATTAAATTGAAGAGACTCTCTCCTTGAACAAACATACTTGGACCCAGTTCTGGAGCCAGGCCTTGGAGTGTGGTGGCCGGATCGAATCTGCTGGCTACTTGACCCAAATTACCTGGTTAGAACCTGTAGTTCTGTTGGGGCAATTGTGTGCTCGTATGAGGAATGACAGAGATATTTGGATAGCTGTGTTGAGAAAGAGCAGACTTCTGATCTGAATCCAAGTAGTGTTGTTAATGGGATTATGTGTTACATATGGACTTTTCATAAAGAACACCATTTTTGAACACATGGTTGCTCATAAGTGTTCCTGGTGCCACAGTATCTTGGGATAAAAGTCAGTGATTGACTTATTAGTCTTGTCATCTGATCTGAGACCCAAGTTCTAGACAGTTGGGTAAAGAGAAGTGTAGAGCTGTCAACTAATCACCACTTGGTTTTGAGTTCGTTCAGACCTATGGTGTGTCTGCTAAACATGCCGAAAAGATTGAGAGTGGCAGTGAGCTGTGCTAGGAACCACTAGTGGATACTTTTGTTCAGAATAAGTTCAATGTCCACTTTCACAAAGTGCTTGTGCTATGAAAGAGTCTAAATGGATCACACTGAAGACATCAATGGTGGAGGCAGCTGCAAGACCAAAGGCTTCTTGTTTCTGTTGTTGCTGTAACCCAGGGGCCTCTTGGTGGACAAGAGAAATAAGGAAGCTGTTTTACTAGGAGAGTACTTTGATTTGCTTGACCAAAGCAAATGAGTGAGATTTTTGGAGACAGCCCTAAGTGAGAGTTTTTGGAGAGCGTTAAAGAGGTTCCAGCAAACTATACAATCATTCAAAGACTGTTGTCAGAATGGATGGACAAACATTGACATCAATTAAGGATATTACTTACATGTGGAAAGGATGGTTTGAGGAAATCGAAAAAGGCCCACCTCAGAGGAAGCAGTGGCAAAAGCATTGATTGGGGTTGAGTCATTTTCTGTGGCTGAGGTTGCTCTGATGATTAGTAAGTTCCATAATGACAAGGCATCAGGGATGGATGAGATATGACCAGAAATGGTTAAAGTACTGGATATTGTTGGGTGGTTTGGTTATAGAGCTCCTTAAATGTTCTTTATGTCCTTGCATGGTGGGGCAGGAACATTGCCTCAGGACTGGAAAACTGGGTTTTTGTACCCTTCCTTAAAAAGGAAAAAAAAATGAATGTTAGGTCCATTTAGTAAGATACCATGCTCTTCTGGGAAAGTCTGTGCCAGGGTACTGGAACAGAGACTTCATTTGATATTTGATCCTCAGTTTTATGAAGAGCAGTGTAGATTCTGCTCTTTCTGTGGAACAGCAGACCAACTCTTGATTCTTGCACAGAAGCTTGATTTGTTATAAGAATTTAACAGTCCTGTCTATATGTGCTTAACACACCTGGAAGAAAGCGTATGAATTTATACCTCTCTGTATATTGTGGAAGATGTTACAAGAGTATGAGGTCCAGGGGTGGCTGCTGCATGCCATTCAGTTTGTGTATTTGTGAGGTACGTGTTGTTTTTGCATAATTGGAGTTATATTGGACTCCACCAAGTCCATTATCTTCAATTCATTATTTTAATGCTCTCTGCTGCATCTCAGCTTTTTGCAGGTGATGTTTTCTTCTTGACCTCATCGAACTGTAATCTACAGTGAGCAATGTAGTGTGGTTTAGATAAGAAAGTGTGAAGGTGGACCTGATTGTGAGAATGGCCAATGTGTCAGTGCTTTGGCAGCAATTAGATTAATGTTGTTTTGGATTGTGGTGGTGAATGTCCACTGAGGAAGCTATCAATTTTCAGTCACTCTGTATCCCCTCAACATGTATGGCCACGGGCTTTGGGTAATGACTGACAGAAAGAGTTCATGAGTATATGCATCCAGAATAAGGTTCAAGTGGAGGGTTTCTGGGCTTACTCTCCATGATGGTATGAGGAATTTTGGAATATAGGAGGATCTCAGAGTTGAACTGTTGATTCTCTGCACCAAGAGGAACCAGTTGAAGTGCCCTTCCTCATGAGATGTATAAGGCTCAAAATACTGGGTGAAGGCCTATGGCAGACCCATGACATACTGGAGGTATTATTTGTCTCAGCTGCCATGGAGGTGTTTGGGTACATCCCAAGAGTGGATGGCAGCAATTGATGAGCTAGTTAGTCTTGGTGTGCCCAACTGAACATGTTATTACTGTGATGTTTACCAAGAAAAACAGAATAAAAAAGTTGTTGATAAGCTTTACTAGTGGGTGTTATGTACACAAAATAGTTAGCTTGGCGTCGTTTGATTGTTGTAGTATTTACTGTATACATTGTATGCCTTGTATGCTATCTAAAATAATTAACAATGTGTACCAAAAGCAATTTACTTCAATGCATCTATTTAGATGACAGTATGAGATAGGTCAGTGAATGGGCCAGAGTGACAGTGAGTTAGTCATAGACAGTGATCTGGCAGTCTTGTGGTTTAGAATCCAACAAATCAACCACTGAGCCACTCTGCCTGGTACGTTATTCTGCTTAAGCTACTTAACAGCTAAGGCAGTGGACTCCAGGCCACAGACATTATTGCCTCTTGTCTCACTATACCACCCTGAGTAAGTCACTTGACTGGTCTGTGAACTTCATAATTACAATGTGCACATAACTAAAGGTTTACTTTGTGTGCATTCTGCTTTGTATGATGCTTTTTCTTTACTGGCTGCATGCACAGACTTACATTACACTTTGTGTTCTTTTTCAATCATTAATAGCTGATCGATTTTTTTTGTAATGCTGGCTACAAATTTAAGTCTACTCTAAAGCCTTCAACTATCTTTGTTTGTTCCCACAGACAGTGAGATTGTGCCGCCAGACTGCATACGCCCCCGGTCCTTCACTGCTGTCCGAAGACCATCACTGAGAAGAGAAACTGATGATACTCGCCTCTCAGTCAGCCTCTGTGACCTTAATCTCCAAGAGGAGAACCTTCAGCTGACCTCTGCAGCCTGCCCCATCCCTCAGAACTCACTTAATGCCCAGCAGTCACACTTGTTACCCTTGCACCTGGACAGCGACCTCCATTTCCACCAGCTCCGTGGCGCACACATCAAGACATTGGATGAGCAGACGGTAGCTCGGTCTGAACATGCTCGCGAGGAAAGAACTTTGGTGTTCACAAATAGGCCGCTCCGCATTGGAGAGACAATTTTTATTAAGGTCAATAAGTCTAGTACAGCCCGCTCTGGATCCCTGTCTTATGGGGTGACCTCTTGTGATCCTAGTGTGCTCCGGCCTAGCGACTTGCCATACAACCCAGAATCACTTGTGGATCGCAAGGAATTTTGGGCAGTGTGTCGTGTGCCCACCCCTCTGCAGAGTGGGGACATCCTTGGCTTTTTAGTGAACCAAGAAGGGGAGCTACTTTTAAGCCACAATGGCATGAATGCTGGGATGCAAGTGTGTGTGGATAATTCCCGTCCCCTTTGGATGTTCTTCGGATTACACGGAGCAGTCGCACAGCTAAGAATTTTGGGTAAGTTTCATTATGGTTAACGTCTAACCAAGCTAAATGCGTAACTGTCAAATCGACAGAAATGCAAATACTAATTTCTAAAACTTTTCAGACAGTTTTTGAATGTATCTTCCTTTTTCTATTGTCACTTTTATAGTAAATGTAATGAGTAAAAATGCAGCTGAAACATTGTCTTTACTCCGTCTGTCTCTACCACTTTATTAGTTCCTTTAAGAGGAACATATGCTAAAGTAAATCCTAATAAAAAGCCTAAGAGTATGGCTGCCAGCTACAATTATTGGCTGACACAGCCTCCAGCTATTCTCGTAATGCATGCTGACTAACTACAGCTTACATACATGCAAAATACAAAAAAAACATGGCTGCTGTGATTCGTGAACGTGGACAGTTTGACATTTTTTTGTTTAGTTACTTGCAGAGTATGTGAATAATTAGTCAATGCAACTTACTAATGCTTGGATTAAAATGGAAATCCATCCGCTTTTAATTATGTTACATTATTACTGACTTTGCTGAACTCACCAGTTTATTCTTTGCAGTCAAACACTTGGTGTATGCTGCTGAAAATATGCCTCTTTTCTCCTTAAAAATGGTTTTTGAAACGTATCACTTTCAGTTATGTCAGTTTACCCTAATGCATCAGCAAATCCGAGTGAATAAGGCAAAGGAACATTTTCAAACAGATACAGTAATCCCTCATTTATCGCGGGAGATAGGTTCCAAGGCCAGCCGCAATAACTGAATTTCCACGAAGTAGGGTCACCATATTTATTTAATTATTTAACGTGTATTTGGATGTTTTTAAACCCTCCCTGTACTGTTTACAACCCACCCTTTACTCTATTAATAACAGGGACCTACCTAACATTTCCTGGGGCATCTCTTCCACGGTTTCTGAAGGTGTATCCGTAGTAGTAGTAGGAACTGGCTCTCTTTTGCGAGGCTGCAAAAACATTGTGATCGGCAGTTGCTGCCGCTGCTTCTTTTTCCGGTCGAAGAGCAGCTTGTAGGTGGTCATGACGTTGTCAACCTTGTTGCAAAATTGGACCGATCGAACAGCGTTTAGGCTCAGCACCAGCCTTGGAAGAAGGAGCACGTTTGGGAGCCATTGCAGGGGGTGAAAATTGAAGCGAAGTTCAACACAAAGAAACCCCAAAAAAGTCACACACAGTACATAATAAAGTAAACCGCTCGGCGAGAAAGCTTGAAGCGAAATGGCCGCGACAGAGAGACAAGGGGAGATGCTGTGGGAGCTGGGCATCAGTCAAAGCACCAATCACGGGCCCGATTAGAAAGCGGGAAGCTGTGATTTGTCGTCTCCCTCCCATGTACCAATCACAGCCCGTGTTACAATGCACTTAGTCACCGAACTTGTTTTGTTGTTCTTAGACTAGGAAATACTACTACTATATTTAAAAACCCACGAAGTCGTGAATCCGCAAAAAGTGAACCGCGAAGTAGCGAGGGATTACTGTACATTATTTTTGTGCTTTAGTAAGAATTACTGCATTTGAATATAAGAAATGCAGGCAAGAAGAGGTTAATTTTTAATACTTTTTTTTACCTTCTTTCGTATCTAAATAAAAGAAGACAGTTTGAGTAGCGGTGCAGTGATTGACTGGCCAATGATTGAAATCAATTGACTTTCTTACTTGATCCGGCAGGAGGTCTTCGGTTTAACATTTGCATTTGAGAGTGTGTATAATTTTATAAAGAATTGCTGCATGGCCTGCATTTACGTCGTCCACTCTTTTTAAACTGTCATTTAATAAGTTAATCAAATAAATATTGCGATACTGTCATCGATACTACAAATAAACTGGTCAATTATTAATTCTGATTGACGTCTGTATTCTCAGTGACAAAAATGCTTATATGTGACGTAAATTTAACACATAAACAGATGTAATGTACAGATGTTGACAAATTTGTTATTACCCTTACAGCTCCTTGAAAAAGTCCCCTGTGCTTTCTGCAGAGCGATTAAATGAAAAGTAATTGTTCCCATGCCTTTGACATGCCATCGAATAAAGCAAGGCAAGCGCGAAAAGAGATCAAGTGTTGCTTATTCTACAAAGATATTCTTAAAATGTCTGGACACATTTGGTGGCACCCTTAGAAAAGATCATAAATAATTCGATTAGAGGGATTTTTCAAAGTAGCTGTTTTCTTTAATTCTTTTAGGGCTGATTTTTTTCTTCCCCTTTTGTCCCAGGGTTGAATATTTTTCCAACAAACTTTGGTTTCTAAAAACCACACAAAGCAATAGTTTCTCACATAAATCAACATAAAACATCTGTTGCTACGTGTAGTGCTCTGTTGGTGCATGTTAGCCTCCTCTGGCTGTGTGGGCTGGGGGCGACAGATCAGCCGATTCCAGTACACCACTTTCAGTACATTGGAGTCCCAATGTTGCTGCCATTCTAGACGTTGCACATTTACACTGCTCACAAACATGCAGGGGTTTGACGTCAAGTCAATGAGTCTAACAGACTTCCTAGCAAAGAGGATCTACCTATAAAACTAGCCATGCGCGCCCAACTACGTTGCGCGTGTTAAAGTTGTCTGTGAAGGGCTCCCTGTTTAAACGCGGCTGCCAGTCGTGAACTGGGCCCTTCATGGCACAGCATTATGATTTTTTATAAGAGAAACAAAATTTCAAAAGAAAACCCTTCGATATTGATTCGATAGGAACGGCCTACTCGGAATCACTGTCCGAATAGTAATTATGTGTAGGAGCATTTCTGCTTCTGTCCGTTCACAGTCCGTTTCATTTTCACGACGCTGTCGTTTCCTCTCACGATCTCTTCTCAACATTTCTCCAATCTCGCAGGTTGCTTTGTGGCAATCCAAAGAGTAAGGCAATATACACGGAGCAATGGTTATAAAAGAGGGACACATAGGTGTCCAGGCTCTTTAAAGCATAAATAGGGATCACTTCACTGACATGTGAGCAAGCCACGGTACAACTGTGAGACGCGCAGCACTCGCTGGCTACAACGTAACAATAATAATTTCCGGAACGTGCTGTTACATTGTCATTCATTTTACCCACTGTCTTTCATTCATATGTTACGTAGGCACGTACCTTTTATCTTCGGCAATCTCATTCTCTAACCAGGCCTCAGGAGCTAACCAGCGTAACACTGTCCACCACCCCTTTCGTTATTCCGGCACATTGTTGACATCCGTGAGTAACAACAACGTACTAAACTAGAAGGTGGTCTACGCATGCGTGGAATTCGCGGACAAACAAAGATGAAGATCTAAATGAAGATCTCTTTAGTTAATTTAAAGCACAACAATTTGTTTAGTTTGAATGTCTGTGTTTTGAGGTGTGACTGGCGTACTACAGTCTCAGTTGTATACGCCTGGAGAAGATTCTTAATGCAATGCCTATGTTTTAGCTGTCTCTCTACTGCCATCTAGTGCTTCTTGTTCTAATTCATTCGCGGACAAGCAAAGATCAAGATCCAAATGAAGATTATATATAGAGATAACGGTGTGTTTTGTCAACGTTTACAGCTGATTGTCACCCTCTACACATGGATGTCTCAACCCTAACACACATGTCTGTAATTGTGCAATTAGCCATTCAGCATGTTTAAATGAAGAAAAGTATTCACTCTGCTGTTTGGTTTCATTGTGTGTCCCACACTGAACATGAACCAGAGAAAGCAAAGGACAGAGTTGTCAGAGAAGAGCAGAAAGAAAATTATAGGCAAGCATGTTACAGGCAAGCCCATCTCCAAGCAGCCTGATGTTCCTGTGAGGAAACTTCCATCCATCCATCATCCAACCCGCTGAATCCGAACAGGGTCACGGGGGTCTGCTGGAGCCAATCCCAGCCAACACAGGGCACAAGGCAGGAACCAATCCTGGGCAGGGTGCCAACCCACTGCAGGACACACACAAACACACCAAGCACACACTACGGCCAATTTAGAATTGCCAGTCCACCTAACCTGCATGTCTTTGGACTGTGGGAGGAAACCGGAGCGCCCGGAGGAAACCCACGCAGATACAGGGAGAACATGCAAACTCCACGCAGGGAGGACCCAGGAAGCGAACCCAGGTCTCCTAACTGCGAGGCAGCAGCGCTACCACTGCGCCACCATGCCGCCGTGAAGAAACTTGCAAATGTTATTAAGAAGTTTAATGTCCATGGGACTGCAGCCAACCTCCCTGGATGCAGCCTCAAGAGGAAAATCAAACCTAGAATGGACAGAAGCATGGTGAAAATGGTAGACAAAAAGCCAAGGGCAACTTCCAAAGAGATGCAAGCTGAACTCCAAGGTCAAGGTTCACCAGTGTCTGTTCACACCACCCATCCCTTTTTGAATGACAGCAGGCTCAATGGAAGAAGACGCAGGAGGAGGACTCCACTGTTGAAAGAAAAACATAAAAAAGCCAGATTGGAATTTGCTAAAATGCATATTGACATGCCACAATGCTTCTGTAAGAATGGCCTTTGTACAGGTGTGCCAAAACTGGAGTTTTTTGGCAAATCACATCAGTTCAATGTCCACAGAAGAAAAAATTACGTTTTCAAAGAAAAGAACACCATACCTACTGTGAAGCCTGAAGGAGGTTCAGTTATGTTTTGGGGCAGCTTTGCTGCTTCTGGAAAAGGGTGCCTTGAGTCCGTGCAGACAGCAATGAAATATTAAGACTACTAAGACATTCTGGGGCAAAATGTACTGCCCAGTGTGAGAAAGTTCGGTCTCAATCGTAGGTTATGGGTCCTCCGACAGGCTAATGAGACTAAACACCCAGCTAAAAGTACACAGGAATGGCTAAGAACAAAACACTGGACTTTCAAGTATAACGCTACATTCATGTATAATATACTGCCTTAACCTGTCGCCTATGTGTCTGAGTCTGAACTCTGCCCAGTTTCTTCTACCGTAACTCTTGTGACTTTAGTATATTCACCAATTAGCTTAGTTTAGTATCATTTGCAAAATTAGCCAACTTGTTTTATTTGTATATAGATCTGTTATAAATTGAACAGCAATCTAGAACTAATCCTTAATATTTCCTTTTTTTTAGTGGTGGAAGGGTAACAGTGCCTTTAAAATAACAAATTAAAATGACAAGACAGTGTTCATCCTCCTTGGGCTCTAAAAGTAGCCATGTTATATTCTTGTCGTACTACGGTCGCCTGTTTTTATAAACTATCAGCCTCTCCTCTACAACCATGCATGCAAATCAAAGATCTTTAAAGTTGGCAGATCATACTATTAACGTCACTTGCGTTCAAATGACACCACATTCTTATTCCAGATATCATCAATACACTCAGCAGTAATTATAGTGCTGACAAAGCCATGATTATCCTCGGTGGCAAGTAAAGTAAAACAAAGAACACTAAAAATATCTGCTTTGTTTAGAAGAACGTACATTTTGGAGGCATGATCTATTCCCTTGGTGAAATTGTTTATTGATTTTTAACTTTTCCCTTTTTTCCTCTAACATGGGCAAACATCTGTTTCTTCTTTGCTTTATGTAGTGGGTTGCTGTGTCCCACACTAGCCTTGAAATGGATTGTTGTCTTTCATCTCGTTCAATCCTGCGGCTTAGGGTGAACAAGTTTTCTGTATTGGTAAATCCCTTGTTGCTGCCAGGACTGATTTGATTTTACATTTCCAAGTGGCACTAAGTACCTTTTAAAGCCCAGCTTTAATTTTCTTATGAAAAAACAGGAGATGAATCAATTTTGTGTCTCATTTATTTACAGAGGTTTGTTTTCTGTTAACCAGAAAAGGTTGAAATATTTAAAAAAAAAAACATTTCTGGAATGTAGGAATGTTTTTATTCTAAACAAATGCAAATATGTTCTGCAGTAGTAAGATGAATTATTCATTATTTTATGAAAATAAAAATGAATCAAGTTCTTAGTAATGACTAGGTTTCACTGTAAGGCCAACCTCTTAACCCAGTGTGCTTGTGTAAAACTGTAAAATGTATTCTAAGCAGTGCTCCTCATTTACATCCTGGTTGGCTGCGGGTTTTTGCTTTAACCAAATTTGTAATTAGAATGTGTTTATTTGCTACTAAGCAATCTGTTGTTTTGGGGCTTAGTTTTAGTTAACTCGTTTGTTACTATTCAGAATCCTTAATTGACTATTTTAGTTTTACTGTACAGTTTTTGCTGTATTTAGGTTTTAATTGTTTGTTTTCTTAACCAACCATTAGTTAATAATGAGAAGCCTCCAGCTCTCCAGCTAGCATGCTTCTATTTATACTGGTGTTCATGTATCATGCATCATGAAGTCTCCAAGTTAATAGAATGACAAGAAGAACCAAGAGGTACAAATCTGTTCTGAATCATAAAACATATGGTAATGTCCATCCATCCATCCATCCATTATCCAACCCGCTGTATCCTAACTGCAGGGTCATGGGGGTCTGCTCCATCAAGAAAATGAAAAATCTGTACGGTGATAAAGATTTGTCTTGGAAAAATGAATGAACTCATATACCAAATTCCATTATCTGCTAGTCTTGGCTTCTAATTACTACACTGGTTGGAATGGAAACTTCTCCAGGGCTGTAATTGAGGACCCCCTTCTTTATAGTATACTTTTTATTGTATGGTGGCCTACCTTAGCATTTATTGAAGGTGCTTATCTATACATTCATTCATTTTTTAAACCTACTTAGTCCTTGGTCACAGGATCCCAGAGCCCATCCTGTCAGCGCATGGAGAAAATGCATGCAGACATTGTCTGCTACAGAATGAACAGAAGCTTAATATACAGGGGGCTAAAATGAAGGCACCCTTGGAGCCATTCCCCTTTCAACCCATTAATCAAATTGGAAATATACTTTAAGTTGTGTTTTGTGTCATATTACATTTCTTGGCCCTAGCACATCTATACTAATAAAAGGCAAAGCCCTCACTGACTCACTCACTCACTCACT
>JANRMT010062812.1:4768929-4787041 GCA_026402145.1 Polypterus bichir lapradei | reverse complement strand
ATTTTTTCCAATTTCAAATAGTATAGAACATCAGTTACCTACTGACTTATAACAGGTGGGCTGGGATTCTTCCAGTTGTGTAAGATAAGTCTACATGTTAGTAGTGAGGTAACCGCAATTCCAATCAATCTGTCCTTCTCCACTTTAAGCCATTCTGGGAGTCCAGCAAACACAACTGTTAATGGCTTAGTAGGGATTGTGACACCAAGGCTGTCTAATAGGCATTAGAAAGATATTAATTTGGTGCACACCCAGAACATATGGCCCAGTAAGACTGGAGCTCGATTGCAATGTTCACAGGTTGAATCATGCCCTGGAAACATTTTGGACAATTTTAAACGAGAAAAATGTGCTCCATAAAGATTTCACGTTGATTGACTGACTACTTGGCACATATGGAACATTGGAGTGTATTCTATGCATGGCTGCCTTCCACTCCTTTTCTGAATAATATTAGAGAATGAACCTTTCCCCACCCTACCCTGGGATCTTTGAAAGGAAGGGAGTTTAAAATGTTTTTATATATTATTGAGATATTGTCTCAGTCTTCAAGAGTGATCAGCGTTTCTTCTGGAGTAGAAATGGGTGAGAGGTGAGAAAAATTAGGTGGGATCATTTTAGCAAAATTTCTAATTTGAAACTATCTGAAAAATTGTGTTGATGGGAAGTTAAATTTGAAGGTTAATTGTTCAAAAGAGGCAAAGACATTATCTATATATACAAATCTTGTAAGTGTTTTAATCTGGGACGGTTTCCAAACATTAAATACTGTGTAGGTTTGAGGGGGTAGAAGAAGGTGATTATCATGTAGAGGTGCAACAGATTAAAGCTTCTCTGCCTTAAAATGCTACCTGCATTGGTTGCCATATTCTTGAGTGATTGATGGAAAATTTGTTTATTAGTGTTTTGATGATAATTTATGTTTTCTGGGGGAAAAAGCAGGGCACATGAAAAAGTACAGCAAGATTTTATTTCTGTTGCAGATCATGATTGTGTATATTCATCATTTGTGTCAATTTCAAGGTCTTTATAGCTTGTTTATTTGCTCTGAAATAGAAAAAGAAGCTTGAAGAGTTTAATTTGCAATTATGTTTTAGCCAACCTCAAGTAGAGGTAGCAGTTGGTGTGCCGTGTAACTAATAGATTGGAACAGACTGGTGGCATCTGCATGAGAAGAATGCAGTCTCTATTTCTGGACTGTTTTTCCTCTATAAAATGTAATATACTATTATGCTGCATCTGATGCATATTCCAGATTGTCACATCCTTAAAAATGAAATGGTGGTGGTGACGGTTGTCACATTTGTCATGATACACATTTCAAAAAAAGGCTAAAAGCCTGCATAAAAAAAAAACCTCACGAAACTCTGATTACATTGTTGCTTTTTCTCTATCAATTTTAATTTTACCATAAAAAGTGTAGCGCTACAGTACATGCTACGTGACACATTTTGTATGGGCGATATATACAAATAGGTCACAGAAGTATTTGAATTTAGCCTGAAATATGCCTGAAATTTCTTAACTTTTACAGAACCTCAAGGAATCTCAGCCACACGCTCCTACTGTATGTGTAGTGCCGGGCAGTTACACTTTCCTTTAGAACCAGTGAGATTTGCAGTTTCTGTTCCACAAATAAAACTCATTAGCCATTTTGCACTTTTTAAATAACACCTCATCAGGGTAACATGATCTCTGACCTCACCGTAGGGCAATTTTCACATGAACAAACATCTCCTAAAAACGAGAAGTAGAGGGTTTTAGGAAAGATATCGAGAGGAAAAGTAAACTTCATGAAAAGAAAATGATGAGAACTGAATGTGACATGAAAACATCTAACTAAAAAAGAGGCTGTTCTCATGTACTAATTTGTCATTTCTTTTATTTTATGTAATACTCATTTGTGTGTCTCTATATTTATGCAATGACATGAATTAGGTGAATGCAAAAAGGTTTGTATTCAACAGTGTTTATAACTGAATAAACATGAATAACATGAATGCCTCTAAGGGGTCACTGTACCCTGGCATAAAGTCCCAACAAGAGTCCAAAATGTCCATTTTTTTTCATTATTATTTTAAACAAACACCGATGAAGTTGCAAATACAGGGAAATGAAAGTATCACAGTAAACTGGCAAAAAGCAGAACTCTTTTCAGTCCTGCTAGGGCTTCCTATACCGGTTATTAGTTTCTGTTTGTCAAATGGTTGGACTTCTGTATTTTCCCAGATTCTGTTGCCAACAACACCCTAGACAATGAAATGTAAAATTTACTACCAAAGAAAAAAAAATCAAAAACTTCAGCTTGCATACTGTAATGACTGCCAAGATATTGGAAGTGTCATTTGTAGTTAATGTTACAGAATATTAAGAAAATTATTGTAAACTGGGTTACCTGGGAAGTAAGTGTTATTTGCTCTTGAAAAGGCTATAATATAACAGAATAAATACTAATAAATATTAATAAAATACAAGGTTATTGTGTTTTCTAATTGTTTAATGATACAGTACCTTGTGAAATGGCTTGTACGACACAGTGTTGATTCCCAAACCTCTCATTCTGGTACCTCCCCACTAGGCCAGGGTAAAAATATTGAATTTCTGATTATTCATGATTTTTCTTTTAATCAATTCAATATTGATTCTCAAAGTTTCAAGTTCAATCTTGTGAGTCTCTATCCTGCTCAGTTCTTATATATAGATTTTTGCTTATCTTCAGTTTTGACGTGTGATTCAGTAGATGTTGCTAATGTGCCTGTTAAGGCTTTCTACGGAAAAAGCACTTTATTATCAAAACTGTGCCTTCTGCAATTGAATCAGAAGTGTGGACTTCCTACAGACTCAAACAGTGCGTCAGTAAAGAGCAACTGAATAAAAGCAGAGCCATATCTCAGCTGTGCAGCCCAGATGTTAAGTATTGTTGCAACACAACAAATTTGAGAAGTCATTTATCCCGACATCACCAATAACTGTAATCTCAGTCGACATCCAAGCAAGTAAAGCCTAAACAATCCACACTGGAGACAGCGGGTAGCTCCACGCTTCCTTTTAATTTACCTCTTGGCCAAAAAATAACAGAATCTATATCAGTTTTCATCTGTAAAGATATGAGACTCTGCACCATTGTTGAAAATGAAGGCTTTCCAGAAATGATACAGGTTTTTGAACTGCATTATGCTATACCAACCAGAAAGCAAACGAGTGAAGTTATTGTACCTAGGCTTTATGAAGATCTTGAGCAAAGTATTGCCACGTCTCTCTCAGGTCAGTGGAGAGAGTAGCCCTAACTTGCCACAGCTGAACATCCAGGGCAGAAGATTCCTACATGACAATCACATGTCACTACATTAAAAACACCTGTGTCGTAGACAGGAGCACTGCATGCCAGTCAGTGTTGGTCGCTGTTCCAAAAAACTTTCTAACATTTCCAATTAATATTTCATTGTGTGACCACGTCAATCACAATCTTGTGTGTTGGTAAGTCCAATAAATGTGGCTTCTCAATGCGCCTCACTCAGCCAAGCAAGCAGACTATTGTTGGAATTTTCAGAGCAAGTTGCGACACCAGAGTGAGCTTGTGCACAAAGCAGCTGACGTGAATATCCCCAGAAGATGCACAGTACGGATCATATCAGTGGTGTCCTTAGTCATGATGGCCGGTTCTTTTTATTTTATGTTCCATTCATCCAATAAAGCTGTCAACAAGCATCAGCTCTAGATCTTCATTTTAAAATGCTTCCTTTTTGTCTGAGAAGGAAGTGTAAAGACATTTTGAGACTGATTAATGTGACTGATACACATGAGCAACTGAAGATATGTGTAACTTGTAGAATTATAGAAAGACACGAGTCATCTCGCTGTGTCTTTAATTTTGTTCTAATTCAAGATTATTTTAAATGTCCAATAGAGGAATAAATTTTGCTAACACTTTAGTTGAAGGGTGCCTACATGGAGAGTCATAACAAATGAATAGGTTATTGAATAACATACTTATTATTTATCCATCCATCCATTATATAACCCACAATATCCAAACTACAGGGGCATGGGGTTCTGCTGGAGCCAGTCCCAGCCAACACAGGGCGCAAGGCAGGAAACAAACCCCGGGTGGGGCGCCAGCCCACCGCAGGGCACACACACACACACACACCAAGCAAGCACACACTAGGGACAATTTAGGATCGCCAATGCACCTAACCTGCATGTCTTTGGACTGTGGGAGGAAACCCACGCAGACACAGTGGAGAACATGCAAACTCCACGCAGGGAGGACCTGGGAAGTGAACTCGGGTCTCCTTACTGCGAGGCAGCCTCGCTACCCACTGCGCCACCGTGCCGCCCAACTTATTATTTAAGAAGTAATATTTGATTATTTTATAATAATATTGTTTGCAAGATGATATAGATATTTTATAAAGTAAATGCCATTGCATTGTATTAAAACAAAGAGCCCCCATAATATGTGTGGACTCTGATGTGGTGATACATGTTACTTAAATTATGGTGAATTTTAAATGAGTGCAGTGCTGTGAACATTTTTTTATGTTTAAAGAGCAGTGATATTCTGTTCCACGTCTTCCAAATACCGATGTTAACTGTTCATTACTAATGAAGTATTTCTTCTTAAATGTCATTCCATGCTTAAGCATATGTTATGAAGTTACTATATAAACACCCTTCAAATAAAGTGTTACTGAAATGTGTCGCATTATCATTATTATCATTATTATTTGCCACTCATCAGTGCCAATACACAGCCCTACTCTCCACCATTCCATGTGTTTGATAAACTCCACTAACAGCACCTGTGATTCAAACTGATGAAGTGACAGTTAAACCAGATATCCGGTGGTACAGCTTAACAAATCAGATCGTAACCACAGATCCCGTGGTATCTAGAGGTTCTGAAATGGCCGCACTAATACCGTTTGACAGACATGAAGTAGTGGGCTGTAGTCAGCAAGTCATGGCACACTAAGCTACATTTTAAAGGTGTGGTGTTCAAGCTGATATGAAGAAATTTTAAGAAACTGGATGAGTTAAAGAAGGAGTGTGCTATATACCGGTTGATCCAGTATACTGGATGAAATTCTGCTTCCAGTATGGATTTCATAAAACAAAGATTTGTGCTAAAAATTGTTTGAAAACTTTCAAACACATTTAAATGTACAACAACAAACACAAAATACACATAGAAAAGAATATGGTAAATGTGATTTGTATTGGTGTCTTTAAGGAAATGTCTTGTATTTGGACAGTGTGCAATGAGTGAGCTGGCCCTTTTAAGAATAATACCCAGAGTGCTCTGTGGATCAAAATGGTTGGTGAGTCAATAGAAACAGGAAGTTAGGACAGGAAGAAGCCGCATCTTGAGGTGTGTTTGAGTGTGGGAATGTGAATGAATGAGCGAACAAGTAGAATCTATGTGAGCAAAATAACAAACAAGATAACGTGTACAATTAATCAGTAGTACCATTTGTTATTCAGTTAGTCTTTAAAGTATCAGAAGTTGAAGACAGAAAATACAGGTGAAGATCCATCTGATGAACATTACTTAAGTTCACTTCTTTAATAAAGTGTTTTCTCTGTATCTGATGTCAAAGCAAACTCTTTAATCATACAAAGAAGATTTAAAAGAAATTAGATTAGATAAACTTTATTATTCCTAAGGGGAAATTTACAACTTGTAGGGCATGTTGTACCCTCACACATATGAAAGAACATAAAGCAAGGAGTGGTGGAAAGTCTTATGGAATAATGGGCCCCTATTTGACCCTTTTTGTTCCACAAAGATGGCAATTCATTAGGGGAACATTTGGTGAGAAGTACATTGATGTTCTGTCTGCATCCTTTGGAAAACTAAAGCTTGCTTGGCTTGGTAAAGGAACAGAAATACAGCGGAAAAACGTACCTTCAACATACTTATAAAATTTACACTACTAGTCAAACATTTTTAGAACACCTCAGTTTTTCTTCAAATGTAATCAGTTGAAACGCAATGAATGACCTAAAATGGTGAAAAGGTAAGCATTAAACCGCCAGAGGTTTAAATTTAGAGTTTAGGTTCACAAAAACTAAAGAAAAATGATATATCAGAAAATAGACCTTCTTCAGGGAACAATTAATAGGTTACAACATATAGATGTTCTGCAGCAATTAAAGTAAATGAAGCTTCGCATGTTGAAGCAAACAGTTCACACTGGTGTCCCAACTTCTGTTGATTACTTAAAAACCCTCTTTCTGTCTTAAAGGAGACATGGAACAGACTGTGTTACTACACCCTCTACACCAAGAAGGTTGTAAATTCGAGTGATACTGGCAAGAAAGCAGTAATTAACAAATTAAATGAGATAGAGCAGTATTACTCTTAGTAGTGGAGGCCTTTAATTTAGAGAAATTGAAATAAAAAAATCAGTGTCAGTGAGTACAGTGGTGGCCTACACAATCCAAAGGCAATTGGAAACTGGAATAAACTCTGATAAGAAGAGATTCGGCAGACCCAAAGACACAAACCGATCAGATGCATTAACAGGCACCTCACAGCACAACAGCTTCAAGAATGACTTAAGCAGCAGTCGAAAAAAGCAAGTCTCAGTGTCAACTGTGAAGAGGAGACTTTGTTCTGCAGGTCTGACAGGGCGAGTGCGAGGGGCCTTTTACAGACTGGAAGAAAGTTTTATGGACCGATGAATCGAATTTTGAAATCATTGTGCAGGGTGTTTGTATACCATCGAGTTGGTGAAAGGTTGGGTCCTCGGTGTGATACCAACTGTCAAACAAGGAGGAGGAATTGTGACGGACTGGGGTTTCTTTTGCTGGAGACAGAGTTGGTGACTTGCACAGAGTGACTGGCATTCTGAATCAAAAGGGTCAACACAGTTTGGCTGTTATATCAGCAAAAGGTGGCTACTTTGATGAATCAAAAATTTGAATAAATTTGGTACACTTAATGATTCCCTGACTTATTTTTTTGTCATTGTTTAATTTTTCTATGCATTGATTTCATGAAGCATTAAGACATTAAACTCTGCCTTTTCATAAAAACTGAAAAAACGGAGGTGTTCTAAAACTTTTGACTGGTTGTGTACATAGTATTGTACCAAGGGAAATTGCTTCAGTGTTGCAGTTGTTCAGAGGTCACATCAAATACTTGTTTTAAAAATTCATGTTGCTTTTGGTTGTATTGGTATTATTTGTGTTTATTCTATTCTAATGTTGTATTGTGGTTTCACTAGCAAATTACTGCTTAGTGCCGACTTTAAAAAGAATTATCTTGGATAGCATTAGACATTTGCAGAGTACTACACTATACTATATATACTGCTGAAGGTCTACCAATAAATGAATGAGACCAACTGAAGTGAATAAGAATATCCAAGGAGGAGCAACCAATGTACTGATGGACCTCACCAAAGAGAATTTTCAAGAATGTGTCCTGTTGTTATAATGTCTCTGTGTTTCTGGCACGCTGACACCTAGAATCCAACATCTGCCTTTTCCCCAAAACTCCATAGCAGGCTTTGGTCTACACAAACTATCAAGAAGCAAAGGCCCAATAATATTGAAAATAATCACAAACAATGTACGAAATGTCCAGAAACTGAAGATGTGGTACTAACAAAAAACAAGGATTCATTATATTTAAAAAGTCCATCCATCCATCCATTATCCAACCCGCTATATCCCAACTACAGGGTCACGGGGGTCCGCTGGAGCCAATCCCAGCCAACACAGGGTGCAAAGCAGCAAACAAACCCGGGCAGGGCGCCAGCCCACCGAACTATTTGAAAAATTTATAACAAAAATATAAAAAGCAAAACAAAAAGGACTTTAAAACAGTTTGTCTAAAATGGCAATCCAATACAAATAATTTAGTCCACAATCCAGACATCGAAGTCCTCAAAAATTAGAGCCAAATAATTCAAAAACCAGAAAAACCACACAATGCTTCCAGTAAACACTATCCATGGAAAAGACAAAGTCAGTATGAGGAAACTGAGCCACTAGGCCCAATGTAAAGGCTATGGGGGGTCTCTCAGCTACTGTGTCAAGGGGTCCACAAGGGGAAAGGGCCGTTAAGGAAAACCACTAATAAACACATCATGAACATAATATAGCATGGTAGAGGAAACAATAAACCAAACAATATTCAATAATAAATAAAATACTATAAAGAAAACAGAAATTACAAAATTAAACTCAAACGTTAATAGTATTGATACATAAATCAAAAATAAATGATAGGATAGGACCCTGACTATTTCCTAAAACTTGTAAGAACATGCAGTAGCTTTTTTTCTAACAGAATTCTCTTCAGTTTCAGGCAAATTAATTTTATGACAGACAGACGTGATATTTTTAAGGTTGCTTGATTTGATCCAATTGGTGATTCCAAGTTTTTGTTTTCCGTATAAAATCTTGTTTTTGTGCCAACCTCATTTGTTCAGTTTATTTACTGATATGTAGTTTGAATGTTGAAGATGTTATTTTCGGAGATCTCCTCTGTTGTGTTCACTCAAAAGACTTGTTGATAAGGATGCCAAGTTAAGTGATGGGCGCATTAGATTCATCTCAATGACACATCACTCATTTACTTATAATTCATACCCATTTATTCCAGTATTGGGTTACTGGTGGTATTGTTGTAGCATTGAATGCCAGGCAGGATCTAATTCTGTACCAGGACCTGGACCTCGCTCACTCACACACACACACACTCACTAATGGCAGGCACATTTAGAGTTATCAGTCAACCTTTAGCGTTTAGGAATAAACTCGAGCACCTGAGATGGACATGGGGAGAGTAAACAGAATTGTCACAAAAAGTGAGTGTGCCATGGATTTGAAGGCAGGAGTCCTTGCTTGATTTAGTATCATCCTCCATGCCTTACATCATTCCAGAGGCTTTGTGTGTAAAGTGAAGCTCACAGATATTGCTGTTACGAGTTGAGTTTGAGTCCAAGGTTAGAATCCAAGTGTCCCATGGGTGAAATAAATGTGCCCATAAAGCACAAGTAAAATAAAAAGGCCCTCATGTTGATAATGCTGCGGGTTATATTACACATTACCCGTGTTTATTATGATTTCTGGAGGTGAAGAACTTGTGCCTTCCTTAAGCACTTTGAGCTGCATTGTTTGTATGAAAATGTGCTATATAAATAAATGTTGTTGTTGTTGTTGTTCTCCAGCAGTCTTGTCTGAATTCTACTCTAAGCCTGGATGGACTAAAAAAGTGGCAGCTACAGGGATACATTAAAATAAAGACATAAAAGGCAGATTTGTGCTCGGGACTCGTGTCAAATGATCTAGGAACAGGGCTGTCTTGCCATTGCAGCAGGTTTTTTGCCAGTTGTTTCTGCTGTGCTGTCATTATTTTTATAGTGGCACTTTTGCTTCAGCAGTTGTGAGTTAATGTATCACCTTTTTAGTGCTTATCAGTTAAACCGCCAGTCTAACAAGTAGTACAACTTTCTAAAAGGTTCCAGTGTTTTCCGTTGTCACTGATTGGTGGAATTTCAGATCTGGAAGGTTTTTTGTTTGTTTTTGGTTAAAAACAAAACAGGTGAGTTTTCATCCGTCTGGTCTTGTCACTGTGGTGCAGCAGGGTGAAGGCTCGCTTTATGCCCCATAGATACTGGGAAAGTTCCCTGTGTTTGTGAGTAACTTGTGCTTGGTATTACCCATCATCTGTGCATCTCCTTGTTTACTTATTGTATCTTTTTAGCAGGTTATTTGAATTAATTGGGTGACACGATGGTTGGTCATAAATCAACAACCTCACTACTGAAGGACTACGGATGGTGTTAACCACCACACAATATCGTATTGAAATTATTGTTTTTATATCCATGCATTTTCTGAATCTGTTTAACCCAAATTAATCACAGCCTGGAACCAGAATCTGTCAGAGGATTATTTCATTACTCACTTCGACTCTTACAAGGCATATTTCATTTTGGTAATTAAATAACCAGCAGTCCTTTAAGATGGGAGTGGAAATGTGGAATAACTGAAAAAGAAATCCAAGGACACAAGAAGAACACGCAAATACCACATGAAAAGTACCTTGGCTGGGATTGGCATCCTGTCTGCCCAAGAAAAAACCTTGAAGTACTACAGAAAGCATATTACCTGAAATAGTTCATTTTTGTATTTTTATCTTAGTTAATTGATTTTTTATTATGTACCAAGTACTCTGCCAAAAAATGTTACCTGCCTTGCGCCACTGCTGCTAGGATAGACTCTGAACTCTATGGATTTTGTATTCCTTGTATAGTATGTCATTGTAAAATATGGTTCATTCAATGGGTCATTTATATTTTTAAAAATTGCAGTTTTTAGATAATAATAACAACTTAATTAGAAAGTTCTAATGCTTAAAGTGTGTTTCCTGCAAAACAAAAACCAGCCATTGCTGTCTCTTAGATTGTCTTTTACTTTAATAATGGCTATTGATTAGCAGCAGCTTCCTTACCTCTTTTGACATGTTTATGCTTGAAAAAGGAAAAAGCATTTCTGATCCAGAGGAAATTAGTTATCCAGTGCAGTGACATTTACTAATAAATCTGTCCATCCGTTCACATTGCGTACTTAGTGTCTCCAGGGTTATCGGCAGCTGAAGTCTCTCCAGGGACTGCTCAGGTTTGACGTCTCTCTTTGCGCAGTCTATTGCGGGCATGTTGGGTTTTCTTTAACTGAATGTCATTGCACGCTATAATCCTCCGTGACTGACGCATAGCGATACTCGCGCCATCTCCGCTCAAAACAACAGCGAGTGCTTGAATTTGTACGAGGTTGTCGCATTAACAATGAGTATAAGGTGCATTGTTTTCTCATCCATGCTTATTCCCCATTTTCTCTGTTTTTGGATGCTTTCAGTGTTAGTGACTTCCAACCATATTTCTGAAGCATAAGTCAGGAGATCTTGTGTCTCCATTTACCGGCCTATTTCACGTCAAATCCAGAGCTGATCTGAGCCTTAGTCACTTGTTATGTTTAAGCACAAGTCCTAAAGCTCACTGGGTATCAGCGATTGAACTGATGTAAGCCTCTTGATGAAGTGTAAGTGTTACATCTATTAACAAAAGTAACAGAAGAAGCTGGAAACAGCTGTTACTTCAGACTCATTTGATTTAAATCTAGCCAGTTTATTGTCCATTTTTTTGAGTTTTATTTCTGGCCACAGTATTGAATTTGAATGAATGAAATTACAGAAAAACATCCATCCATTATCCAGCCTGCTATATCCTAACTACAGGGTCACGGGGGTCTGCTGGAGCCAATCCCAGCCAACACAGGGTGCAAGGCAGGAAACAAACCCCGGGCAGGGTGCCAGCCCACCGCAGGGCACACACACCAGAGACAATTTAGGATCGCCAATACACTTAACCTGCATGTCTTTGGACTGTGGGAGGAAACCCACGTAGACACGGGGAGAACATGCAAACTCCACGTAGGGAGGACCCGCGAAGCGAACCCGGGTCTCCTAACTGCGAGGCAGCATCACTACCCACTGTGCCACCGTGCTGCCCATTATAGAAAAACAAAAAATAGTAAAATAAAAATTGCCCTGAATCCAATCCATCATTCCATTTTCTAGATCCTCTG
Source organism: Polypterus bichir lapradei (assembly GCA_026402145.1). Lineage (NCBI taxonomy): Eukaryota > Metazoa > Chordata > Cladistia > Polypteriformes > Polypteridae > Polypterus > Polypterus bichir. The sequence goes on along the minus strand of JANRMT010062812.1, from coordinate 4,775,434 downwards.
AGCCCCCCGAATATGTCTTCACATACCAACAGGCATCACACCACGCTTCACTCCTCAGTGATCTACACATCTTTGGGGAGTGAGAGAAAAACTGGAGCAAGCAGGCCTGGATCTGATCTTCTTTGAGTCTACCATAGCTATAAAACCACCTTAGTAAAGTGCAAAAATATTTTTACTACCCAACCAAAATATGCCCACTTATAGGCCACTAGGGCAGAGTGTATTGGTGTTTTTAATTTATTTCACTTGACAAATGAACAAGTGAAACTGTAAGTATTTTCTGTGCTTGATACAAATAAAGATTAAAATGTGTATGTTGTATTTATGATGTCAGCTCATAAACGTAAGCATATGCTGCTTGCTTCAGGCTAATTTAGAGTCCCTGTTGGACTTTCAATACCCTGAAACATACTTAGTGATTGTATTTGCCCAGAAAGGTGACAGCTTTATTAGAGCTAAAATAAAATTTGGATTAGACATCATTGTAAAATGCAACAACACACAATAAAGACACATGAAGTGTTTATATTTTCTAAAGAAATACCGGAACATAGTAACATAAAACACAACTATTAAATGTTTATCCATTTAAAACAGCAAAGTGCTAGATTAGCATGCCCCGTCTTTGCGTGCCACTACCATCGCTAACTGACACTGAGGAGGGACTGATGATTTTTAAGCCCACCAGTATTTTGCTTTCACTTTGAAACTGCACCTAACTTTTCACTTCAGCCTACATGATTTGCTGCTACTGACTGCACTTGTGTGCCACCTCTCAATGCTGCCACCCCTCATCTCTTGCGAGTTTCACCCTTCAATGCTATCCACTCCCTGGGTTTTACATGTACGACTCAATACAGCAAGTCTCAGTTTTCATGTGTGCTGCTGCATAATGCTGTGGCCTCTCATATTTTAACTGCACCTTTTAATTTGCTGCCACTTTGTATGTTGGGATCACTGTAGTTTGTAAATAATAGAAACAGACAATGGTGAGACAAGCTTTAAAGGGTCCAAACAAGAAAAGTATTCTTCAGTCATTAGTGCATAAACTGAGAACTGCTTGAAGAAATGTCAGTGCAGTCCATTTCAAATGAAAGTGTGGGCATCAGTTGTGCACAAGCATACCTTACACATCAAGCCCAAATACTAGTGACTTCATCTTAGGACATGGCGTCTTTTATTATTCATATACAGCACAACTGTGCCATCTAACCTGGTGATGTTCCTTGGGTAGGGGTGGTAGATTTCTATTTCAGCACTCAATAATGGACTGCTTAGGACTTACAGAGTGTCACTGGATCCGTTTTGACAATGTACTCGCATCGCTTGTGTATTAGCGGCAGGAGGAAAAGTAAAAAGGATACCGTTTTGCCGATGTTAGTGGCTAAGTGACTTTGTCTTTATTCGGAGGTTTCCTTTTGCCGGTGTGCTCACCTCGCTTGTGTATTAGCGGCGGGAGGAAAAGTAAAAGGTTTTGCCGATGTGCTCGCCTCGCTTCTGTGTTAGCGACTAAGCGACTTTGTCTTTCTTCAGAGGTTTCGTTTTGCTGACTTGTTGGCCTCTCTTGTGTATCCTCAGAGGTGGAGCCCTTATCCCGACTCCACGCGTAGATGTTTATATATAAGATAATAATTTTATTCTTGTCTCAGCTGACAGTGACTGAGGATCACTCTGGTGTGTAAGCCATGTAGTAGTCACGCAAGACCCATGCCCTTCAGCAGATGTGTGAACAAAGACACGTTGGTCTGATTCCTTTTATTAACAGCATTCAGAGGTCCATTCCAGTACGTGAAAGCCATTACAGATCACCGTGAGGTTAGCGGTCAAGTAGACACGAGTGCCTCTCTCAATGAGTTATACCCGTGGGATTTGGGTAAATGATCTTCAAAATCCAGCTGTTTTGTTACATTACCACACCTGCACAATGCTAGAAGTTGTGAAAATGAACAATTGTGGAAGAACTTTAGGAGAAGGTGTTGCAAAGTGAGCTCAATCTCTGATGACTTCAGGACAATGGTTTTCATTGGTGTATTGTATTGTGCTAAATGTGACCTTGAAATAAAGTACAGCATCTATTTATATAAAAGCTCTATTGAAAACACACAGCCATTAGTCTAATCAGCAGCTCATTTTTTTTGTGATTTCTTCCATACGATCAATTTTCAGTCTGCACACATTATTTCCAAAAGGCAATTTCTGAAAAGTACCGTGTTCTCCCCAGGGTTTTGTTGTGCAGAACCCTTGATTAGAACCCAGCAATGTCAGCAAGTTGCTAACAGCCAAAGCTTTGATTCCTGGCACAGAAATGTTCTGTTTAATACTGGAGTGATGAAGGCAGTCAAGCCCATACATATTTGTAAATATTTAAACATATTTGTTAAAGGAACATGGACAGACTTCTCAATCATAATGATGGAGTGTGACCAAGACCAACTTTAGGAGGGGTAGAGAGGGGGTTTTAGATGCACTCTGTTTTTTAGCTACTTCTGCAGCAGAGTGGCAAACTCTCAAGAAAATCATTGACCTTGTTGACTGTAAATTAAATACCAGAGAGAAAATCAACAGCCTGGGAATTAGATGAAAGCAAAAGTAAGTCAGCCATCTTCAAATGTGTCTCAGCTTTCATGGCCACCTCTGATAATTTAAACCTTTCAGCTAATGTCAAAGCTTCAGATTTTATATCAAGAGATCTTGTGTGACCCCAAATATAGTGGCAAAGCTGCCAATGGGAATCGGTCCTGATCATTAATCTGTAACAGGAAAGAATTACGTGTACCCTGCAGACAAAAGCCACCCTGAAACACTGCACCATTCACACCTAGTCAGGCTTCTGATTAGTCTGTACCCAATTCCGAAAAACAAAGAAAACAATTAACTTGTCTTTTGATAAATCAATTCCCTAAAAACTGTTTTTACACTTTCCAAACCATTACGTTTTCAAGGTGTCAAAATGAGGGCGCTGAAGGCATTGGTGGCACTTTTGGTACACATTAATGAAGTCCTTTCAGTTGTGTGTGTGTGCATATCCATGTGCTGGTTCATTGTGTTGTGCCCAGGATGTACATTATGGATGTATTAGCCTTATTACAGCATTTCATGCAATCAAACCGTAACTTGCGACCTCCCGTGAAAATGTTCTGAGACTATCATCATGAGAAATGGAATGGTTTGCTCCTATTGCCTTGAAAATGTCTCCGTTTGCTGTCATTTTATCTCTTTTGGAAACAAAATGTTGAAGGGTTTGAACATATCAACACAGTTGTTGTAGAAGACTTTTTATATATACAGCATATATATATGACACCCTGCTCTCCTCTCGATCACACTGCGTGTTGAAACTGATGCAGGAAACATGGGGTGATATTGACAGTTTATTTCTTTATTAGTAGCAAGTCCTGCTTAAAGCATCATACCTTTGTTGCTACCAAAGTGTGGTTAACTTACAATTTCATGCTGGACTAGGCACCACAGTGCAAGCAGCAAATCTGGTGCCACTCCTTGTATCGTGGTTGGTACACATTACTTCTTAATCCTGTCATCGCTCCACTTTTGTGGAGTGTACATGTGCCAATGAACAGACAGATCTTCACCTTGTTGTACTTTGTGCCACTTGCACATCAGAGACTGTGTGCTTCTACGGTGAAGGAAAACTGCAAAAATCTCAAACACAATAATCAAATTAGAATGAGTGCAATATTTACTTCTGTACAGTTTCTTATTAAATGAAAGTCACACCAGCAGACACATTGATTCAGTTATGAGAGTGGAGGGAGTGACGTGCAGCAGACAGCATAGCTCGTGCATACAGACTTTTTGTATTGTACCATGACTGTTTTCTGTCACAGACGGACTTTCCTAAGATGTGCACTGCCCGTTTGTTTACACATTTCCTGCTTTATTTTACGCTTTTCATTCTTGCCCAAGGAATGCTCATTTTTCTGATGAACACTCCTACCTAAACGTTCCTTCTTGCTGTTACGCCTCTTTTGCCATAAAAACGTGGCTACTCCCTCCCGGATGTCAGTGATAACAGGACCTTTGATAAAAGGAGAAGTAAAGCACTAAACAAAGCCAAGGCCAGTATTCTTGCCTGCGCTTTTTCACATCTGGTATCAACGATAAGATTTCACCTTAATGTCACTGTTTTTAATAAAGATGGTTTCATTAATGATGAATCCCATATAATGCTTACTTTGACACAACATATGGTACAAATATGCTTTTTAATGCCATTCCAATAGAACAGAAGACAAGCAAGAATAGTGATTTTAATTCTTTAAAAAAAATCTTGATGAAATAAAAGTACATAGATGGTCTCCTGTGTCAAATGACTGAGTCAGGACCTGCGTTTACAGACTTAAACCTGCTTCATCGTAGGCTCTTTAGGGCTGAGGTGTCCATCGATGATTGGCTGGCCACATTGTCAATGTAAACAAAAATCGACGATTGGCTCCAAATATTTGCAGGTATTTCCTCACACTGCAGTTGTCACATTTGTTTCAGCTTGTGTGCCTCATGATAAATCTTTCAAGAAGTCTGATTCGTAGCAGGAGACATGTGTGATTCTTGTGTTATGCATCACGGTAAGAGTAAAGGTGACTTTTCTCTGTCTTAATAAGCGATTATATTTTGTTTGTAGGCATATGTAGCAGGGCTCAGAATACAGACTGTGGATCCCGGGTTGGGGGATGTGGGGTTACCCAGTGAAGTACAATTTTTTTTTCTATAACGTGTCCTAAATTTTCCCCAGTACATTACGCACATCTGAATCTGCTCCTCGGAGAGTCGCAGTCAGGGCAGCTGATGGAACGGTCCTTACGGATGACACTGCAGTTAGCCGCTGGTCTGGCTACTTCGAGCAGTTGTCCAAAGCTGATCCTTCGGCTAGGACGTTGGATATCTCTGGGTCGACGGTTCTTGAGGCTGATCCTCCAATTAGCTGTGAACCACCCAGTCTCACTGAGATTGCTCAGGTGGTGAACCAGCTGAGGGGAGGGAAGGCAGCAGGGATCTGTGGTATCCTGGGATGGAATTCTCCATGCTGGTGGTAAGGCCGTCCTCCTGGCATTGCAAGCAATCTTTGCTTCCAATTGGGAGATGGGCATCATCCCAACTGACTGGGAAACGGGACTTGTCGTCCCTATCTGGAAAGGGAAAGGTGATCACCTGGATTGTGGAAACTACAGGGGGACAACACTGCTCTCTGTGACGGGTAAGGTCCTTGCTAGGGTCGACCTCAATAGGATCCATGATCATTTGCTCACCTACTAGTGATCGGAGCAGTCTGGTTTTACGCCCAAGAGGTCTACCATTGACTGCATCCTGGCACTGAGGGTTCTCATGGAGTGCAAATGCGAATATTGGCAGAGTTTCTTTGCGGCCTTGCAAAGCATTCGACTCAGTTGATCGAGCTGCCCTGTGGGACATCCTGAGGGTTCACGGGATCCCCTCGAGGTTGCTGGATATCATGGCTGGCCTGTGCACTGGTACTGTGAGTGCTGTGCAGAGTGGAGGCAGGACCTCTGCGTTTTTCCCAGTTGATTCTGGGGTTCGTCAGGGGTGTGTTCAGCCCCTACTCTGGACTGGGTGTTGGGCAAGATCGTGGGGTCCAGCGGCTGTGGGGCATCTGTTGGTGAAGAAAGATTCACGGATCTTGACTTTGCTGACGATGCTGTGATCTTCACAGGGTCATGATGTCGCTGGAAAGGGGTGTGTGGCGCTCCCGATATCTATGCAAAAGGATGAAGGTTCAAGACTTTGAGTACTGGTGCTTCCTGTCTTGCTTGCTGTATGGTTGCGAGACATGGATGCCATCCAGTGACTTGAGATGAAGACTGGACTCCTTTGGTACTGTGTTTCTCCGGAAAATCCTTGGGTACCATTGGTTTGACTTTGTGTCAAATGAGCAGTTGCTCATGGAGTCCTGAATGAAGCACATTACCTGCATTGTGATTGAGCATCAGTTACGGCACTACAACCATGTGGCGCATTTCTCCGAGAGTGATCCGGCTCACAGGAAACTCATTGTTGAGGACCCAAGTGGCTGGACCAGGCCAAGGGGCCGCCCACATAACACCTGGCTGCGGCAGATAGAGGGTCACCTCCGGAGGGTGGGACTGAAATGCGTGTCTGCCTGAGGGGTAGCCAACCCGGGATCCCAAGCTGTTATATCGTGTGGTGGGTGCGGCAATGTGCTGTACCAGTGCATGCTCCCCAACCTGACCTGATGGGTAGAGCAGCTAACTATTTATAATCCACAACCGTCTCTCCATCAATACCCCCTTCTCCCTTCCCTTCCCCAACCTTTTGCACAGGCGATGATATTGTACATTGGCAATGTTTATAAATGATGATGTGAACTATTAAAACATCGTACAGTCCTAGTGTACATATATAATGAAATTCGCACTTGCATATCTCCTCAGAACAATTGACAAAAATAGATAGATAGATAGATAGATAGATAGATAGATAGATAGATAGATAGATAGATAGATAGATAGAT
>JANRMT010062812.1:4693749-4768919 GCA_026402145.1 Polypterus bichir lapradei | reverse complement strand
GATAGATAGATAGATAGATAGATAGATAGATAGATAGATAGATAGATGAAAAGTGTACTTGGCATCATACACACACACACAATCATGTGCAGTATGTATTAGTAAGTTTTATATGTTTAAAACCGCTGTTATGTTATATATTTGAATTCTTATAATTTAGGAGTTCAGTAATCTCAAGACTTGTGTATAGATACTGTGTCTGAATTTCCTGGTGTGAGTCAATGGCCTGTATTGTTTGCCAGAAGAGAGCAGTATGAAAAGAGTCTGTGCAGGACAGCTGATGTCTTTAATTATCCTGTTTGCTTTTCTAAGGCAAGTGTGTCATGATTCTTGTAAAGAAATTAAATATGACAGATGTCACAGTTTGAGTTATAATCTTACTTATTAAAGCACTTGAGACTCCACATGTTTGATTTCTAGGATTGCCAAGGAGTCCATGTCCTTTTGGTCGTGTTTTCCTGTCTTTTCATTCTGTATTGCCAGTCATCAAAGTTGACATTGTTCCTCATTTTAACTTTGTCAGTGCCATGCTTCAGTTCTCACTCCTGGTCTAAAGTCAAGTCCTTTCTTTCCTGTTTTCTTTGGAATGGTGAAAGACCCTAATAACTGACCCCCGACTTGATTTGTGAGCAGTCAGAAGGGGGTTTGTGGTACATCACATGATCTGTGAGTGGTCAGCAGGGATGTGTGGCTGGTGATGTACCCTTCCTCTGATTCAGAGCTCATTCTATCCTGCACCTCTCAACATGCAATCCAGGATCGCCATTGAGCTCAGTTTGCCAAACCCCCAGCTTGCCCTCCATTCTTTGCTTTACATCCATGAAATTAGCTTTACATTCCCTAAGGTTTAGACCCTTGCTGGAAGTGGAATGTCTCATAAGGTTGAGAAGTGTTTTCAGATTGCTGTTCCAATGCTTCTGTGTTCCACATTAAGACTGTGTGAAATGGGGGCAGCTCTCTCTGTTTTTTCCTATCTGTGCATGTTAAGGTATTATAATGGTTTGATGATGTCCAGGTTTTCTGTTCCCTCCTCCTTGTTTCAGTGTTAATGGTGTCTCTTTATCCCTTTTGTTTTCTTTCCATGATGCTTGAACATTTCATACCTGCTGTCTTCCAGCCAGTGGCAGCTCTGGGTAATGCGTCCTAAATTTACAGAGAGTGCGGAGGCACGACTCAAACACTTTAATGGAAAACTACTTTTGAAAACATTACCTATTTCTTCTAAAAATCACAGTTAGTAACACAGTATCTTTACATTTGTGCTTTGTCTTTATCTCACGCCAAGCCTTGTGATCCCCTCCGCCATATCTTTGCACATTATGGGATTGTCCCTCATTTTACTTCTTGCTTTTGCATATCTGACTGTTCAGCTTCAGTTCTCTCTACTGATATTCCTTTTCAGCCTCATAGCTCTGTCCTCCTTGAACTCTCAGTTCTTCCGCTTACTTCTACAATATATTTTCATTGGACATGATTGCTGCCGTGCCCGTTCCCTAAAAGTCTTCAGATTCTTTTTCTTTAACTTCTGGAAGATATCATTCTTTAATTTGGTTTTGCTTGAACTTTCTGTGGCACAGAACATTGGGTCACGTAACTCCAATGTTGAGAAATGGCAGTCTGGTTCAGAGGTGGATGGCTGGTGTCGGCCATCGCCATTCACACCTAAATCTGTGACTTGTCCTTTTGTTTTTCTTTCTTATTCTCCTCCCATGCCTGCCATGAGGTTTGTGCCGTTTCCTGTGGCTTTGTAAGTAGCTTTGGTTTGGGCTGAAAGCTGCATGAGAGCGACAGGTGGAGGGTTATCCTAATTTAGCCTTTTGATTCAAAACTTGATGAAATTGTTCTCTTTCTTGTTTGTTTTACTGATATTCTAGTATGCTGGCTTATTGATTCAGTCAGTCAAGCACTGTTTTATACAGTACAGCACATTTCTCAGCTACCACAAAGTAGTTTGTAACACAAGTCAGCCTACCTAACATATGCAGACAATATATTGTGGGAAAAGTAAAAGAATACAAACAGTATGTCGTCAAAAGAAGGAAAAAGCGTCCCTGCTCAAGACAACAATGCCGCTTTCAGAATTCACAGTTTATCATGTCTTGCTACTGTTAATTATAAGTAAGCACCTGTAGCTTGGTTCACTTTTTAATTATTAACTCTCCAGAGAGCGAATGAGGGAAGTAAACATCAGAGGCTTATCGAGAAGAAGCCAACAAGTATATTTGGCCAACCTGTCTGTTGACTTTTCTGAGAACATTTTCAGTGTTTGAGCAAAGGTTCCTCTGCTCACTGGAATTGACCGTCTTGGGTGTTTCCGCAGATTCTCATGGGTTAGCGTTAGCTGGAACAACTGCTTGTGCTCAACTGCTTTCTGAGCAGCAGCTGTCATCCTGCCCAGCTTGTAATTGTATTATTGGTATGGCTTTTCAGCTATTAATTATGAATGTGCATACTAGGATGTTGACCGCGGGCCTTTTCTCTTGCTGTCTTCTTTTCGTTTGCAGAAAGTACTGCATGTACTGCATTTCTAAAGGTTAGGCAGGCATAGATGTCTAGTGGCTACGACATCCAAGTTTAAATAACCAGGGGCCTCACATAAAATGGACTTAAACAGAGATACACACACGAGACATTTCTTAGGCAAAAGTCAGCATTTATAAAACACAAACTTGCTGTGGAAATGTTGCTCACAGTTACATAAAGTTTTGATCCTCTGTAAGTCCTATGTAAACGTTTTGGTGTTGATGTTTTAGCTACTCCAGACAGCAGGACAATGGAGTGAATAGAAAATGTCGTTTCATTGATGCTTCATTAACATCCTGATGTCCAGTCATCCATCCATTTTCTGACCCCAGTTCTTCTAGGCCTGTAATGGAATAAGGACTACATGGTGTTTGACATGTAGGCTGCCACGCAGCTCATATCTCTCATAGGACGGCTGTTATAACTCGGTCGTCATCACAAAAAGGGACTCAAATACCATTAATGATATTTAGATGACAGAAAATGTTGTGTTCTTAAGTTTGTTTGTCTGGATGTTTAAAATGTGGCAAAACATACTTACAGAGTAAGTATAATTATTTGCAACATAATTATTTGCTTCAACAAAGAGACACATACACTTTTTGGGTTTTTTTTAAAGATTTTGCAATGTGCTATGTGTGATGGAGATTTGTTTAGACCGCCATGCTGCTGTTTTTACAGGCAGGTATAAGCACCGGCATGTGTGCACAGCCATTTCAATCGCTCGGACCGCTGCTGATTGTCAGTTTGCCAAATGGAGTGTCTGTCAGGGGTGTTAAAGAGGAACACACTGTGTACAACATATCCAAGTAACTTCTCCTAAGCTAAATCTGAAACGATGAGCTAACCTGTAATTGAAATTGTACAAAGTATGCGTTTAAGGAATCGTCAGAACACAAGTGAGATTTGATGTCAGCATTGGTCCTCCTTCCTCTAAACCCACATTTCAAGGACTGGGGGCAGCTGGAGCCTACGTGCAAGCAAAAGGTTCAGGCAGGAACAATCCATGGACAGGGTGCCAGCCTGACGCTGGGTGAACACACACACACAAACATCAAGGGACGATCTTAGCACTGCCAGTTCACCCGAGTGAATGCATATGGACCCTCATGCAAAGTCCGTGCAGGAAGTACCTGGGATGCAGCCCCCAAATTCCTTACTGCCACTGCGTAACCGTGCGCCTGATCCATTAACTAAGATATTTATCTTAACTGTGGAATTAATAACTGAGGAAAAATATACTTTATTTAAGACTTATTTTAGTAATATAGTGCATCATCTATTTCACCAGGTGTCAGTAATACCTCAAAGTCGACATTCACTGAAGTTTTATTTCTTCCATTCTCCCATGATTTGATGATGAAGATGCAATTCGGGAATATGGCCAAATTTAGATGGTGATTAGGGCTGGAATATTCAAAAAAGAGGAGTTTTTAAGCCAGACGTGGTTACTGGAGGGAGGTGATGAGGAGGAACTAAAAGTGTGTGCGTGTGTTGATTTGACATTTATACAAGAACTTGGTGTGCCTACGGGTTTATGAATCTTTTTTTTGTGTGTGTGTGCTGTTTTTGTCTTTTTATTGTAAATACAATTTTAGTATGGAATCTAAGCATTAATCATTAATCTCCGAACCATGAGGACTTGAAATTTGGCATGTAGGTTACCCTTGGCCCATAGGTGCTCGGTAAGAAACGGTTTTAAAAATTTCGTGGTCCAAGCACGTTCTGTCTGTATGTCTGTCCGTTTTTCACAATAGAATTACTTAACTGATTTAGATCTGGTTCTTTTCTATAATTTGCATCAACTTTCCGGTTGATTTTCTGTCATCGTGCTAAGTACCCGAGTTCGCTTGCGGTGCCGATGTATTTATGCAAACCCAAGAGAGTGGCTGTGGGCCGAGAGCAGGGGGGCGGGGCCGCGTGTGGGAGGGACTACACCTCGCCTCCGCTTAGCTAGCTACCTGTTTGCTCAACAGACATTATCATCTAGAGATTGTTAAGGAGTAACGTGTGACTTTTTTGAGAGAGAGAGATCAGAGCTCCATGTGTTTTAGAGGGTAGCTACTGTTTGCCAGAGATATCACGGCCATGTGCTTTTCTCCCCACGTGGGGAACGCTCTCCCATCAGAGCTGAATACGATCAGATATTGTGCCAACGTCTATTGATTTTTAAAGTTTGTCCTGATTTATTACTATATGGGCGCAGCCATGGGGTACAGCTAGTGTTTTATACATGAGACCCTAGAATGCCAGGTCAATCCCTACTACTAACTGTGTGACCCTGATTGACTCGCTTCATCTGCCAGAACTCACTCTGTAGGAATATTGACACCATTTTACTTTTCACTTACTTGTGAGTATTTTCTAATAAAAGGCATCAGCTGGGTTTATAAACATTTTTTATACAGAGCCTTTCTCAATGAGCATTGTTTTAAGACACAAATGTAGCAGCCAGTGTGGCACTGCATGTGGAGCTGATGTGTGAACTACAGGACCACCAGTTCAACCCTTCATCCCCACTGACTCACTGCCACACGTATGCCATTGCTTCCCTGACTGTACTGTACACATTGTGGCCAATTTTGGAAACATGTTAGATGATTTCATAATTCTGAGTTGGCCAATTTAGTATGTGTGAGTGTGCCCTCCATCTCGCCCACAGTTGGCTCTTATTCCGTGTCTGATACTTGCAAGTTTTCTCTGGGTAAAATGTGAGTTGTCCAGACTGGCACAACATCCAGGTCTGGTTCCAGCTGCCAGGAGAGGCTGTAGTCCCTTGTGAACCCATAATGAGCTGAGCTTGTTTAGAAAATGGCTGATGGGTATTCCTGTAAAGTGTGTTATTTGTTTTTATAAGTCTTACTGTATACTTCTAGCTTTTATCGTAAAATGTAATATTCCCAATTAATGTGCTTAAAAAATGATTGTTTATAGGAAAATGAATACTTGTGTATATGTAGATCATGAAGTAAATAGTCTCAGGCCCAAATTAAGGTACTGGTGAAAGGCTGCATCAGCGTGCATCTGCAAAGGAAAAAGAGGGCTAAAATTTTATTCCACAATGAAAAGAGAGAAACAAGCTAAGAGACAAAAGGGTGTCAGCTGTGTAGCCTTCATCAGGTGCTCAACTGAAAATGAAGAGTGAGCAGAAAAAAAGCTGCCATTAGAGAAGGTGAATGTTAGCCGGTCATTAAGAGCTCGGTTTCTCTTAACTATACGCCTGTCTTATGTAAGTGTGCATGATCAATTTTTGAATACTATTTATCCATTGTTTTTCTTAGCTAATTTGTTTTTCTTTGCATGTAACTACATCTTTGACATGTTGTAAAGCACTTGGAGATACATGGTTTGTATGAAAAAGTGCTATAGACATAAATGTTGTTCTTGTTAGACAAATGTATGCTGCCAGGTTGTGACTGAACTTAACTTTACAACCTTAACAAACTGAGGTACAGTACGGATAAAAGTGAAAGGGAGGAGATGGTGGGTAAAGCAGGTGACACTTTGGGGAAGCGAGGTGTACAGACGACATGCAGAGACGTATGTCACCTCTCAGCAGTCAGTTGAAGTATAACAATCTGAAATGTTCTTCAAAGTTGTTTCCTCAGACCGCAACCAAATCTGTTAGCTGTTCCCCACCTCTGTCATCCCGACTTCTGTCACATGTGTCAGCATGGCTTTGCTTCCCTCTTAGAGATGTGTAGAAAGGGCAACCCAGTAGAAATGGCTTCTGCCACCAAGCCTCTGACTGACTTCAGCTTCCAAAGTGAAGTGCTGGCCTCCGGCAACTCAAAACACAGCACCACAGCACCACCCTGTGGCAAAGTGAGGCAAACCTGAATAAGTCTGGAAGTGTATTTGTTTGTAAGTTAACAAGAGTGTTGTGCTCCTCCTAAAGAATAAATTAAAACAAGACAAACAAAGTGTAGCAACATGGCAGAGGCAGCAGTGTGCATTTTCTTAATGTAGTGTCTTGTCTGATGAACTCTTAAAACATCCATCCATTCCCCTGCTGCTACACTCCATCAATGATCCAGTATCTTTCTCCATCTTTAAATAACATCTTTCATGTTGCATGCTTTCCCAAGGCCACTTTCTGTGTTTAGTGCAATGCAGTGCATACATTTGCACAACAGAAATTTCACTTGGCATCCCAAAAAGAACCATAAAAAGGGAAAGGGTGTGTAATTATTTTTTTGGTTGCTGTTGCTTAGGTAGCCAAGAGCATCAAGCATTTTTAGTTTTTTTATGCTGCTCATGACATGTAACACATTACTGCCCAGCATACAATATAATTAATACATCAATACAAATAAGGTAATAATTACAAAAAAATTGAGGGTGCCCACATTTCTCCAGTGTCTTCTTAACTTTTATCAGCAGTTACCCGGTATGCTCACATCCTCGCTAACGTACAGAGACTCCAACTGCATGAAAAACAAACTGCAGAACTCGGCTGTGGTTCTCAGTGGGTTTTCTGGTTTTCTCTCCCGTCCCAATGATGTGTAGGCCAGCTGGTGAGTCTTAAGTTGATCCATTTTTAGTTGTACATTCCCTGATGTACCCCTGTCCGCCCCTCATGTCTAACATTGATAGCAGTAGGTTTCAACTCCATGCATCCCAGGAATAGAAAAAGTTGAATGAAAAAATGGACAGATGATTGAAGAACATATCAGCAGAAGTAAATGTGCCCGTTTTACTTCGGTCTTTGAAGTCGGTTGCATTGTTATGAATGCTCAGTTGTTATAATTATATTCTTATTATCTGGATTGTGAAGCACCTTATATTAATGTAGACTGTGAAATGAAATACTGTGTATAAAATAAGTTTAATGGATATGTATTAATTGGAAGAGTACGGCGGTCCACTCAGCTCATCATGGGTACAGAAAGGCACACATACTAGACTCGGCCGTACTGTTGATGGCTTTGTACTTAGAAGCTCACACTTGCCTTCTAACTAAATACAGCAAATCAGCTGCGTGGCTTGTTTTCCAAAAGGCACCTTCTGGCCTCCTCGATGTAGCCAGCGATTGGTTTCAGACACTGACAGCTGCTAGAGGAGACTTAGATGACCAGACTTAAGGACTTTAAATAAAGAGTCTACAGGCAAATGAACATCATCTGGACTTGAACTGTGGCTTGAGAAACTCAATTCTACCAAACCTGTCTGCCAAACATTACTACATCTATTCATTTACTGTATCCGAGTGCAAGTTAAGAAACAAGCCTGGGCTAATCTCAAAGGAACAGACGAGTGTACGGCTGTGTGTCCAAGTGAACAACTCCACTGGACTTTAAACCGTAATCTGGTTAGTCTGGACCCTGAGCAATCATTTGACCTGCCTGCATTCGAAATAAGGAAAAAAAATCATTAAATAAGGCAAGCAGTTGCACTGTAGCCAATGGAGGCACACTAGTCTCAGATTCCTAGGTACTGAGTAGCCTTAAGACCTACTGTGTGGGTAAAACTGCCAGTCCTCAAGCGCCACCTCATACACTGGATGATGTCTTGGACTGCAGTGCACTTGTAGTCACCCCGATTACTAAAATGTTATTGTGTAAAAAAGAATAAATATCTAATGTTTTAAAAAAGTTCTTTAGAGTTAGTTTAGGTTCTTCACTTTTCATCATCAGCCACCAACTCCTGGAATAAAAAGACACAATCAGAAAAAAGACACACGAGTAACTTTTTAGCCAGTATGGGGAAAAAACATCCTGCAGGTCCATAGCTTACACTAGCAGGAAAGAAGACGGCTTGAATGGCAACAACACACACACACACACACACACCCCCCCGCACTGGAGCGCTCTGCCGTCCCCACATCTTTACATGGCTTGGCCTCAATGGCAGCACACCACATGAACAACTGCTTCTCCTGGACTGGCACCTGGCACATCCCTCGTGAGTCCACTGTGTGTGTTGTACCACCGGCACTTCAGTCCACACACGTTCCAGCACGTAAAAGTGCTAGCAGTCAATTATGAAGCTTTACAAATCAGTAAAGTGGGCTTGTAGGAGCAGTCCTTAAAAAGAAGATAAGAATTGAGAGTTTTCCCTTGTAAACACCAGCTGGTCCGGTGACTTCTCCATCTTGTCAGCCACGGACACGGAGATGAGGCAACAACAGACATTCGCTGCCAGCAGGATGTGAAGCATCCCATTATCTGTATTTATATATTTTGGATTTGTTTTTGCTGTAATCATTACTATTAAATACATACCTTGTCAACATTAGTATATTCTAAAATTGGTTGATTGTATTTAGTTTTTTTTGTGTATTTATACATTAAATTGATTGCATGTAACCTTTTGAAGCTTTTTTAAAACCTATTATTATATCTAAACTGTAATTATTTTAAACTGCTCTTTGAAAATTATTATTTCTATGTAGTGTGTATTATGTATTTGTATTGTACTCCCATTTTCTTCAATTAATTATTAGTATTGTGAGTGTTAATAACTAACGGCCAGAAAATGGCAGGCTGGATGGGCCGGAGTCAGTCTGTCAGAGAGACGCTACTGTATGTCCCATCATTACACATCCTTAGTTATTATCGGCCTCATCGCTAATCTGTCTTTTGTTTCCATTTCTGTCTTTTTTCCAATCTTTTTGAATCCTCAGAAGCCATTAATTTTCTTATGCGCCAGAGATATTTGTGTTTTTGCCTTTTACTTTCCTGTGACATGTGGGACTGCGGCCCCTGTAGCTCTCCTTTGCTACCACATGTGACATTCCTCTCCAGCATGGCACCTGCTGTACCCACCCTTTCCCTTTTTCTTGCTGGGCACTCCGCCAAGGATTAGGATCAGCCTGGAGCTCCATTTATTCAGCCCTGGTCTTTTATCTTTATTAACTGTCATTTTTCCATGTTAGTCGTTGTTCTAATCATTTTATCGTGACTGCCAGCTCAAGAAAAGACGCAGTGTTGCAGTGACATCAGTCCACATGTCAGTAGCAGGTGAGAAGACAGATGATCAGGCTTGGCGTCTGCTAATTATTTGTGCCCGCTCTTCTGAAGCAGTGAACCGTCACTTTCCTCGATCTATCAGCCTTATTTATTAAGCCCTTTCTGTCAGGCTTCAGCACTTTTGTTGGGTTTGCTTTCTGTTTGTTTTTGTGTCCGTGAGAGCAGCCAAATGAGCCAAAGCGTCTCTGCATCTTTCTACCATTGACCAGCTGAGAATTTTCAAGAAGGGATAATGAACTCAATTAAAAGCGGGCAGGAGCGCGCCGACTCAATCCTGTTACCACAGCAAGCGAGTGGGCATTCATGGCTTTTAAATAGAGCCGGCTAATTACTTATTTTTTTGTCAGACACACTCTGGCATCAGCGTTACTGCCACCCTTTGTAAGTCACACTCAGGACTTGAGTCCTGTTTATCAAAAATATTTTGAAAAAGCCAGATTGTACATCTTACTAATCTGTTTTACTTTTCCAAAAAATGTGACCAAATTAAAATCAATTTAGGCAGTCAGATGTCATGGTGGTCTCCAAGTGCAGATTTGGCCCTTTGATTGTCGTTTGCGTGTTTTCCATGGGGTCGCCTGGACCAGGGCGGCAGCTGACTTGCTGCAGGGTTTGCAGCTGCTTCTTGGCGAGGATTTGGCTTTTGAGCTTTACAAACGGCAGGTGTAGTCCACTTGTTTGTTTTAAATAAGATAATGGAGGTCCTGTCCAAGTAGGGTTCGGTCCTTTTTGTCTTGTATAGTAATATTTTATACACTGGAAATGTTTTCATTTATTTGTTTTACTCCCATATTGATTATTTTTTTATCTCCACGGTTTTCATACAATGTGAGCACTGACAGATGTTGCGACTTGTTCTGATTCACTCATTGAGTCAGTGAAGGGGTCTGTGGGCCTTGTGCCTTTAGGCACTGGTGGGCAACCCAGCTGTCCGGCTGAAATACACCCAAAGTGTATGAAGACAACATCAAGAGGAGCACTAAACCGACCCTCCTGTGACACATTTGGCACATGCAGATTCATATTTTTATTTATTTTTTTTTCCCCAAATGTCATGCAGATGGAGCTCCAGCTGAAGAAGTGATTTGATCAGGGTCATCTGAAGAGACGTGCCGCTGTATTTGTAAATTGGCCTGAAAATAACTGATCAGATGTGCCTTTTGCCAGATTTGGACGAATCCCTTTATTGTGGGTTTTCATACGGGGTCCTCCATGCACGGAGTTAGCAAAGCGTTTTGAATAGTGAGAAAAGTGCTACACAAATATAAAGAATTATTATTATTAATAATTAGCTTTGTATCTGCATACATACTGTAAAAGCAGAAAGGACAGAGGGGAGCTCATGGCACCTTGTGAATGGCTGTGCGTGTCACCTGGAGTAGACTGCCCCGGCAGAGCTCGTTGTTACATTACACGCAGCGCTGCCTGCCTGCCCACCTTTATGAAGCAGCAGGCACATCTGATACTGTATAGGACTGAGTAGTGAAGGGATGAGATCCTCTGCTGGCATGCACTAATATATCTAATGCCAAGTATGACAAGGAAGGAGACGGGCCATCACCATGTATGGTTTTGTTTTGTTTTACAGTTTCTTGTAGGACTAAGTTATTGGTTTAGGTTTACTCATTGACATTTTGACAATTTTACTGGACTCGTGTTTATTATTATACTTTATATCTTTTTTTGTAACACATCGCAAGAGGTTGGTGTGTGGTGTTTCAGTCAACGGTGAGCAGACCCAAGGAATTATTTTCATCTGCTGAGGTGTGAGGAGTTGTCCCATTCACGTATGGCATAAGTGCCATTGTCTGGTGGTGTCAGTTACTTGACTTGTGGTAACTGATCAAATAATCTGTTCTGTTGGGCATGCCAAAGATATTCTCCCTGCTGGTATAAAAACAAATGTAAGAGCTGACGTACATCTAGCTACAAACATTTTGTAGCCCTTTAATTTAGTTCAGGGTAACAGGGTATAATAAACCTAGAAAGGCGAAAGTATGTGTTTTTGCCATTCTAAGATAACTCATCAATATTAATGAGGGAGGTGGAGCCTTCAACCAAAACAAAATGGCGTGTAGACAAGAAGCTGTAAGGCCAGTTTTAGGAAAACCATTAGCCGAATCAAGCGATAGAGATGACAGCGTGAACTGACTGACATTGACACGGATAACGAAACTGATGCATACAGCACTGTATGTCTGAAACTGCTGAGAGACGGCTGGTAATTTTGGTCACCTGAAGGTTCACCATTGGTGTAAGTACAGTAGGTGCGGAGCAAAAAGGCAAAATGACTGCAATCAAGTGGAAGGAGAAGGAAGACATGAGCCCCCTGAAGCAGTGTTCACAACGCAGCAACTGTCATTCGTCACCAAGACACTAAGCCTTACACTGTGGTAGCCTATAATAACACAATGGATCAGGCACTGACATCCTGCCATCTCATGTGCAAGCAACAGAAAAATATTCTAACAAGGGTGCATAGAGAGACCCTCTCTACCGTCCTGAGTGTAACATCGGGCTGTGGAGACTAGACATGCTTTTCCTGCTGTATTATTGTTGACATTTTGGTATTTACGGTATATGTTTCTGTTACAAGTATTAACATTTTTATTGTTGAAAAAAATTCAGTGTTTTGGAGTCGTTTCTCTAGGGACGCCAACACTAAGGAGGCTGCACTAGAGAATTAGAAAGCATCAGGGACAGCCAGAAGGCCAACAGCTGTTTGTCCGTTTCTGCTGTGTGTGAATGTTGTATTGTGAAAACACAGAGAGCTGCACCACTTGGGTACCTGGTAATGGGTATGAGACAACTTGATCGACAACTACAGTCTTGTGTTGTGACAGGGACAGTGAATGCACAATATAAGGGGGTTGTCGCTGGACCTGCTGCTATTGGGATTGGCGACGAGCTCCTTGTCGGGGGGCGGGGGTCTTCACTGACCACTGACGTGTTTTAATTGTTAAGTCCTAATGATGGCAGCATTTGTTGTTCCTGCTCAGTATAATCCACACTCAGGGGTGCAGCCAGGTGGCAGTTATTCCTAAATGCTCACCCCAAATGTCTTTACTCAGGAGAGGTATTTGGTTTTTGTTTTGTGAATGACATGTCACTGTGGATTACTTGAATTATATCTGCAGTTGTACTGAAAATGTTGTTTGTTTTTCTGAGCAGGTTCGACTCACTTGTCTGGACCCAGAGGCCCCTCCATCTCCAGTTCTCCAGTTTCTACCCCCAACACTCCCACAGGCCTCTGCAATGGAAGCTCGGATCCAATTCTCAATGCCAGTGGCTGTGGTGCCCTCTGTAGCTCCACAAGTGGTAATGACCCAATTTTTTAATTTTAAAGGAGTAGTCTAACCAAAAATTGTATTTTTTTAAATGTTACTTACCCCATGTACAGGGTGGGCCATTTATATGGATACACCTTAATAAAATGGGAATGGTTGGTGATATTAACTTCCTGTTTGTGGCACATTAGTATATGTGAGGGGGAAACTTTTCAGGATGGGTGGTGGCCATGGTGGCCATTTTGAAGTTGGCCATTTTGGATCCAACTTTTGTTTTTTCAATAGGAAGAGGGTCATGTGACACATCAAACTTATTGGGAATTTCACAAGAAAAACAATGGTGTGCTTGGTTTTAACGTAACTTTATTCTTTCATGAGTTATTTACAAGTTTCTGACCACTTATAAAATGTGTTCAATGTGCTGCCCGTTGTGTTTGTGTTAACAAACAAAACCACCGCTATTGGTCTGACACTAACCCACATTGGAAGAGTGGGAGAAGAGGGTTGCATTGACAATCCAACACAATGGGCAGCACATTGAACACATTTTATAAGTGGTCAGAAACTTGTGTCTGTGGCTCAGCAGCTGCGCCAGCATTTCCGTACAGCTCCCCTAAAGTCATGCTTTGTTTTTTTTATTCCAGAAAGGCGCCTCATTCACGACCAAGTAACTTGTTGCATCAGGCTTTCCATCTTTGCAAAGTAGCTAAAGAAAATTACAAAAACAAGGGAAAAATTGCAAAAGGAATTTGCGGGATTACGCCTAACAATCACTGCTTGAGCGTATTCAACACACAGTTGTCATCAGTCACCAACATTTCTAATGCAGTCCCGCTAACATCCAATGGCAAGGCTGGAAAATTTGTTAGGCTGGCAGCTACAGAGGCTGGCATTACCAACCTTACAAACTAAACACAATTCATTTTAAAACATTCATTTTACACCTAAATAAAAATGATGAATCACCCGAGGTTTTGTGTCTGTAGATTGTTATGTGATTGCTAGTGAAAATGAATGTTTCTGCTGTCAGGAGACGCATCTGACCAAACTCTACCACAGTTGTTACGAGAGTTGACATGAGCGCCATGTACTGTGTGAGCATCTCTCAGGGCAGAAATGAAATGAAACGCCATCATATAGAACATCTTGATAATGTGAAGTGTGAAAGCAGCATAACTTTGGTGATACGTTCCTCCAGATTTGTGTTTTGTGATTTCACAAAACTATAAGAGATAAAAGACTTAGAAATTCTGAAATGAGTTTATTCAGGAAATAACTTGTTGTTTGTCATCTTGTTTCCCTTCTTCTCTTGCAGGCACGACTCCTAATTCTCCCATAAGTCTGCCCGAGTCCCCCCTCTTTCCTTCCGTCTCTGGCACCTGGAGTGATGAATGCACCATCTGCTACGAGAACGTGGTGGACACTGTCATCTACGCTTGTGGGCACATGTGTCTTTGCTACACGTGTGGGCTGAAGCTCAAGAAAATGGCAAACGCCTGCTGCCCAATATGCAGGAGAGCAATTAAAGACATTATCAAAACGTACCGCAGCACATAAGTGCTATGAAGTGCATTCAGAAACAAAAGAGAAAAAGTTACATCTGACGGGAACCTTCAAGCATTTCTGTATGACAGCCCACCTGCAAAGGGGCAGGTAAAATGATCCTTAAGGTCTGCTGTTTTGAATTAAGAGATTTATTCTCTAAAATCGTAACAGCTAACATTTCAGGAGGACTCACTAAGTTTTTTTTTTTTTTTTTTAAGTGTTGATCTTCTCTTGTGTTTGCTAGACGTATGAAGCATTTTGTGTTATCTTAATAGCCATGAAATGGGGGTTTTACCACATTTCTCAGATAATTAGGAAACGCAAGGTCTGCTGACCAAAAAAGTGGACAGCTACAGTATCAAATAGGGGGCAAGGTGTGCAACACGAATCAGTGATGTGTAACCCAAACGGTTCATCGTACACAACTCTGTAGACAGAACTGGAGTGACCTTAAAGTGAAAGCCGGGAGTGCTCCCCGGGAATTCTGGGCCGCTGTTTCAAGCAATGAGTGTCGGTAAGCACCTGCCTGGGGGCCAACAGTAAGAGCTGAGCCACAGTGCGTGTTAAATAAGGGCATTTACACGATGACCACATTCAGGGAGCTGTCACTATGGCGGGGAGATGTGCAAGGTCATCTAAATCACAACGAGGTTTTACAGAGAGCACATTTAAAGAGCCGGTTCTGCCGATACACTGACATCCATTACAAATCACTAATATCGCACTGGCCGAGGCATACATTTCCTCTGTTTTTTTTTCTTTGTAGTTTGCCCAGAAATCTAATCCAGTTGTTCCTTTATTTGCACTAAATTGAGACGCCACATTACAGGACCGGATTTAGACATGCTGAGGACTTGAGCTGTTAACAGAAAACACCGAAACAAGTGGACCTGCCAAGATGGATGGCAGCCCGTGCAGGGCCCGTGGAGGGTTTGCTCCATTCGAATTTTAAGAACATGCAAGTAAAAGTAACACATTGTGAGAGAATCCTTCAGATTGTGACCCCCTAAGCTGTAGCTTGTTTTATTTAGGCCTAAATCTGGTCCTGGGGCCGGGTTTAAAGAGCCAGCCGCCATGACATCACATGTCACGTATACCGCCTGAGCCGTTTAGTGTCATGCAACGTCCGAGCATCAACAAGGCTGGAAAAAAAAAAAAACAACACCACAACACAGTCGCAAAGTACAGGGTGAGTCAAAATCATGTTAACATTTGAATGGCGGAAACAATTTATTCCAAAAAAATACTTGATATGTGTAAGATGATTTAATGAAGTATGTACATAGCGGGCGGCATGGTGGCGCAGTGGGTAGCGCTGCCGCCTTGCAGTTAGGAGACCCGGGTTCACTTCCCAGGTCCTCCCTTTGTGGAGTTTGCACGTTCTCCCCGTGTCTCTGTGGGTTTCCTCCCACAGTCCAAAGACATGCCAGTTAGGTGTGTTGGCGATCCTAAATTGTCCCTAGTGTGTGCTTGGTGTGTGTGTGTGCCCTGCCTGGGGTTTCTTTACTGCCTTGTGCCCTGGGATTGGCTCCAGCAGACCCCTGTGACCCTGTAGTTAGGATATAGCGGGTTGGATAATGGATGGATGAATATACGTAGCAGTACCATCATTTTGACTCGCCTTGTATAATTGGAACTGCCCACTACAGTGAAAGCAGAGGGGGGCTTTTAGTTTCAGAAAAGCGATTATCTTGTGCGTGTATCGAGTGACCAAAGGAAAAAAAACAAATGTAAACGTATGTGGGCTGTACAGCCGTTGTGAGGCCAACTAATACTCAGGTGGAGCAAAGTGAGAACATCTTCACTTTATATAGCGCCTTTGACATCTCTTGAGAATGCAGACAGGAAGCCAAGATCATTTACCTTGATGTTTAAACGCGGCAGGCGCCGAGTGTGGGTGCATCCCGCACATTTGTATGCTAGCGGGCAGCGAGAGCAGAGCGCCATCGGGTTTGATTTCAAGCAGTTGGGCGGCCAGGTTTCCCATTACTAGCACAGACACAGATACAGTACGTACAGTATATTTATTATCTATGTGGTTATTTATATAATTGCAGTCATGTTCTGTATTGATTATTTAATATATTTAGATAAGAAATGAAGACAGTTCTGTTCTGTGGAGGCAGAAAAAAAAGATAACTTTAATACTGCAAATCTGTACCAGAAAGGCCTTTTTGAGCAAATCTGATGGAATGAGCAACTACAAGAACAGTGTGTGCGAGGTGCTCACTTCACCACAAATTCAGGTGGTTTTTTTTGTTTTTTGCACTTCTTTTAGAAAATTTCAAAACATAATGCAAGGTCTTCATTGTGCAGCCTCCGTCTCCTCCAGCATTTTATTAATGGTGGGGCGGGAAGAGAGGGGAGGCAGCAAACTATTCAGCGTTTGTGAGGATAAGTAGGCCCACCGACGTGTGCGAGACTGGCGTAAAGCCTGAGCATACTCTTCTCATGGGGCACGTGCTATCCTGCCATTAAGGGCCTGCCTTTCAGTTTTGAACTTCTCCTAGACTAATGCCTGACTTCTCTGTGTTATTTAAAGCCGTGTTACACTCTGAAACTGTTCAGATGTTTTTCAGTGCCCCGCAGTTGTGTCCACAGAGAATTGGAATCGGTTTGAAATGGCAGAGCTCAGAGAGCAGAACTGGTGAACAGTTTTATCCATTAATTTGCGCACTACATCCTGAATAAACTCAAACATTTGAAAGTTTCTGATACCTATAAAATTAAACTTGAATCCTGATCAATTAGTCTGCGCCCTTAATCTATACAACAGACTCCATATACCTAACGTCAAAGAAAATGTGCAAATTTGCAAAAAAAAATGAATGAATTAGTGAATGGCGAAATACTTCAGAATGGTGGATAAAAACTTGGCTTGGAAGGCCCTTTTGCATCAAAGATGACAGCAAGTCTGTAAATCTGTCAAAGTCAGGTTTGTTTGGGCTGTGACGGGTGTCACCGGGCGCACATGGAGACAGCCGCCCATCAAGACACTGGCGTGGCCGTGAAGCTGTTGAACAGAATAATCCAAGAATATTTTGCTGTCGAGGTCCCTAGGAGTACAACTGAGCTACGTCAGGCGTAGTCTTCCTCGCGTACACTCGAGCCTTTTAGAGAGGGCCTCTTCTGCACCTTAGTGACCAAGACAGGGACATTTGGGGAACAGAGAGAATGCAAGGTGACTAAAATCTGCAGGCCATCAGCTTTTAAGAGACATCCTGGGAAATTTTCTCTTCAAATAGAAGATTTGTAAGGAGTGCAGAAATGTGTTGCTTCTTTTCCAGTTGTTTTGGTGAGAATTTTCTGTAAATTCATTTGTTTTCCCATCTACTTAAGTCACAAGAGTGCTCTGTACACGTCTGGAGTTTTCATTCCGCGCTGAATGCTCTCGGATTACAAGATCTCAGTGGTGTCCTCTGAAGGAACATTCAGATTTATTTTGTGATGGGCAGATATGAATGTACGCTGATTGTTTCTGTCACTTTAGGACTATAATATCGACAACTCTCTGTCCATCTGTCTGTCTAGTTTTGAGCAGTCCCAATTCCAATTACTTCTCAAGTCTTCATGAACTGGTCTCATTTAGAGTGTTTTCATGTTCTTTTGTGACAGTGATGCTTTTTTATTGTGGTTATTATGACGATTACTTTTGTACTTGCAGTAGGTTTGCACAATTTCTGATTAATAGGAGGGCAGGCCATTCCAACCGAGGGGAGACTCGATTTGAAGCCCACTTCGTGTTTGAGCTCCGTGTATATCAGGAGAAGCAGACGCGGGACCAACCCCACCATGACAAAGCAGAGGAGGACCCTCCTGACAAGACTCTGCCCATACCACCTACAGTATGTAGATCTCAGACCCCTTTAGGGAGTGAATTCCCCTTATCATGTATGGTGGTTCATTTATCAGTTGTGGATTAAAGACACCCAACGCCATTTTATAGACTGCTGACTGAACGCAAATAAATTAATGTGACTTCTCATGAAAATCTTTTGCTAATCTTTGCTTTTAAGTAAGTTATGGCAATGCACAAGTTCAGCCTTTAGACTCAAGACTGCCAGGGTCTGTGCCGACGACGGCCCAAACTGTTTTTAGCATTTACACAACTTATTTTTCCTTGAAACTGCTCATTGGCAAAGGGTCCTAAAATGTATTTTAAATCTTACCAGTCCAATAAAAGTCAATTTAAAAAAAAAAAAAAGGTCCAAAGGCTATCAAACCTCCTTTAGCTGTCCTCGTTCCCACTTGTCAGATTTTAGGGTCGTGCTGAGGTGGGCTTACAGACGAGCAGAACTTCCACATATCAAGCATCTGCCCCCTCAAATAGAGTCTGCATGTTGACCACGTGACTGCTCGCGTTTCGCCTCCTGGCCCCACAAATTGGCCAGGTGGGAGTGTGGGGGACCCCTTCATTGTGCCCAGTGCTGCTGGGGTTGGCACTGACTCAGGGCGACGCTGAAGTGGCTCACGCATCTTGGAGAAGCTTGGTTTTGCTACATTTGAAAATGTAGACAGTAGATGTGGTTGAACTTTAAAATGCCTAAAAAAAATGAAGACAGCCACAGGAAGGAGAAGCTTTTGGAAACTGGGCAAGTGTCTTTGGGGGGCACAAGTTCAGCCATAGATTTGGAAAGTTTGATAAAAACATTGCTGAAATATCACAGTGCATCAAGGTGTTAAAATCGCCTTTGGATTTTTTTTTAATTGCAGATATCAGTGCTGACTTCATTTTGCCTTTGTGTGATGCCTCTCTTGTGGCATTCGAGAGGTTAATGACGACTGCTTCAGTTTACTGTTGACAGCAGTCCAGTTACTCTTAGAGGTGTCCTTGTGATAAGGCCGTGTCGTACTCACTTCTCAGTGGCAAGAGCAAGTGAAAACATAAAATATGACCCTGTCCTTCTTTGAGCAGCAGCCACAGCGTGCGTCGAGTTTGGCCGCCTGGTGTTGACGTTGGACTAGATCTTCATAGGCGGTAGACGAGTTTATTAAAGAGCAACAAAACGGCATGTCAGCCTTTCATTTTTCCCAAGGCACTGCCTGCTGACAGAAGAGGTGACCCCTCTTATACCCCTGCGGAATAAGAAATGTGTCCATGGCTGTAGGACTCTGCTTTTTATCCACACCATTCAGGGACTGTGCCCACCATTTCAGGGACTCCTCACTCTTAACGCATTTGACGGCACTCGTCTATTCTATAAACCACGGGTGGACAGATTCAGTCCTGGAGGGCCACAGTGGCGGCAGGTTTTTGTTCCAACCCATTTGCTTAATTAAAAACCAATCCTTGTCAATTATTTAATTTTATGGTTTGTCAGTGCTTTAACTCTGCCATGTCAGGTCATTCTCATATCCTGGATTTTCTTTCCTTTCTAAGGATATTATCCAAATGATTTGAAGTCTAAAACAGACGAGTTATTCTCAGTGCATCACTTTTTTCTCTTCAATTTCCTTCCAAGTATTTAATTAAAATTGTTGGACAGGTGGAAATGGTAACAAGCTAAATGGAGAAATGCTGCTCTCTTTTGTCATTTGCATCTTATTGCTAATTAAGAGCCATTAAAAACCAAGACTACAGCTGTTTAAGAAGCAATAAGGGTTCAAACTCTTAAAGAGTGAGACAACTAAAGTGAAGCATAAGTGTTACTTGAGCAATAAGTGCTTCTTATTAAGCAATTGGGTTGGAACAAAAATCTGCAGTCACTGCGGCCCTCCAGGACTGAATCTGCCCCACCCCTGCTATAAACTGACTGGTCCGAGGCAAACACCGCCAGAGCCTGGTGTTTCACCTGAGAGCACCAACAGTGCTTCATTGTGAGAGGAACTGAGGAAGCAGCAGGCCCCAGAAATAAACCCAAACCACAAAGCAAGTGCAACCATAGGTAACAGCAGCCAGATGTAGAAGGGGGGGCACATAGTGGTGCCAAGGAACGGAAGCAAGCAGTAAACCGATTTAGGAATTCCCCCTTGTGTCACTTGGAGTGGCTTGGAGGCTGAGAGGTTTGTACAACTCCCGAAAAATTGGCACAGACTCCCCAAATGAAATTCAACACCATATGTAGAACTTTCATTAATAGAGCTTCTGAATTTCAGAGGATACTTCTAGATTGAACCTTACAACCAACACACAGAAGATTTATCTGACAGTAGCAATTATTAGTCAGAAAAGTCGTTAAGAGTTATCAGCAGTAAAAAAAAAAAAAAAGATGTTTTTATCTTCGTGATATTTGCAGCGCCAGTAGGAGGCAGTGTTTGTTGTGCCAGCTGGGACACTTAAAGGAGTAGAGACCATAGAAGAGGAGGCCCTGGAACCAAGAGCACTGTTTTCAGTTCAGTTTCTTTTCCCTTTTGTTATCTGCCACTTTATCAGACCTATGTAAGTTACAGTTGCTTTTCAGTACCTACAATAAGTAAGGCATTTTTACTCATCCAGATTTTATATGCCGCCTTTCACTGAGCTCCATATCGATATCCTTCTTTGCCCCTTTAGGTGCCTGCCTCTGCCACCCTTGGCTTGCTGCTTTTCTTTTTTGCTAACATTATTTTTGCCAATGCCCCCTGGAGTCCTCACTTCCTCAGCCGACTCTATAAGACGAGAGCTGAACTCCCTGACTGCCACACCATGTCACGTCATCTTTGTCACCCCAATGGCATGGTGCCCCCTCCACCCTCAGTGTATTTGCTGACTGCGGTTCATATCTCGCAAGTTTGTATTTGGACATTTTTCAGGTACGGCACTTCCGTTAACAAATCGTGGAGAGTGGTGACGTTGTATGTCGATCAGCACATGCAAGTAAAAATTTCACTGAACTCTTCACACGTGAAATTAAGGACCCTATAAAAAAAGAACGCAGTTCTACCGCACAGTTGGCAGGATTTGTAAGTTTTCGTCCATTTCATACTGTTTTTTTTTTTCTGAATTTGCCTGCCCTGGCCGTGTACATATTTCTGTTGCTAGTAAAATGGCACTTCAATCACGTTTCCGTCCGATCTCTTTGTGTGTATTGAATCTGACAATAATGTACGGAGGCTTTAAGGAGCATCTGCACACTACTGTGAGCGCGACAATCGGCGAGTGGCACATGCCACTGTAGAGCGCTGCCCTTCATTTTAATCACAAGTAGTAAGGAGAACACGGGACCAATATAGGATAAAGCCAGTCTGCACTGGAGCATATATTTATATATTTTAGGCAGAGTTTTAGATTTTTATTTTTAATTAAAAAGCTTTCCAATCAGGGAAAAAGAGAAACAGTGACATTTTCTCTGATGTGTCAAACTTCAAAATATTGTTTGTGGATCTTATTAAGTTATTTTATGTTTGCAGTGCTGTATGTAAATTCTATTAAAAGTGCGAATCAAACGATTGTGACTGTCAATAAAGTTTTTGGATGTATTTCAGCTAATGCAGCAGCTCATTATTGTCATTAAACTTGAACAGTGAAGGTGACAATTTACAGACACTGTCAGTGTCAGCAGCGAGATAAGCCGCACTCTTTAAGGCCAGCAGGTTTGTCATTAGATTTAAATTGATTGGCGATCAGGAGATGATGCCCACCTGTGACTGTAAATACAGAAATGCCCTGCTTTACTGTCGGCTGCCAGGCAGTAAGTGGGTATAGAAAGACGCACTGCTTTCCCGGTGTAGTCCTGGTGGGCCGAGAGGCAGTTGCCACAGACTGGCGCCGATGTTGTCTTGGTTTACCACTTACTTCTGGGGCAGTCATTGGGCAAATCTCAGCATTTGCCCCGTCATCTTCTCCAGTGCCATAAGTGGAGTGCTGTGAAGAGGTGAGCAGTAGCAGACCACCAGTGGCCAACAGGACAATAATGCTCATATTCGGGTAAGAGAGGTGGTCGGCTCAACCAGGATAAATAAATAAAACGAGTGGATGGTTTTACTGAAAACTGCCTGCCAACAGCATGTTATGTTGAGCCACAGTGACCAGTGACGCGGTCATTTCAAACATCTGCCACCATATTCTTGGCATGTGTACCCTTCTTTGTGAAATCAGCCTGCTGGCCAAAGTGTGCGACCCCAACAATGAATTGTTATGGCAGTGCTGTACTTTACTCGCTTGTGCCCCTAAAGGGGCAGTGTTGCATCTTAAGGTGCTCGTGTCCTCCAAGTGCTGTTCTATAGAAGTAGCAACAAAAACAAAATTAGGAGTCAAAAAAGGTCAACTGGGCCCCTCTGGCCTGTGCAGTGACGTTTCTGCCAGCGCTTCTCAGGGCTGGTCCTGGGGCCCCCTATGGCTGCATGTTTTTGTTCCAACCAATTCCATAATCATAACCTGATCACATTGTTTAGTTAGTTGTGTGTTTTTATTTCTTCTCATATTTTGCATTCAGTAAGGTGCAGTACAGTGAGATTTATACTCTCATCAACAATTGTTTTGTTTTTCTATATCTTCAAACTCTTCACTCTGTTTTGTCATTTTCCTTCATTTCCCACTTATTCTGAGCAGACACCATTAAAACCGAATGCCAAAGGACAACAGCTACTTCAGTGTTGGCCATTTGTGTGCTTATTAATAAACAATGCCTTATGAAAACAACATTAAATGTAACAAAATATTAACAAGCAGAAGAAATTAATTCTGACACATAACACACACACACACAGCCTTGCTTCATACAATATCCAGTTTGTAAATTCTGGATTGATATAAAACAGAGACTGAGAGTCACACTTGGTCCAATTAAAAGAAGAAACTGGTTAGGATGAAAAGCGGCAGCCACACAGGGCCTCCAGGACTGAACATGAGAAACGCCGATTTATGGCACTAATAGAGTTCAACGTATTAAACTTAAAATGTTCACAATATTTTAGTTTGTTCAGCCACTTCATGAAATGAATCAGGTAACTCAACAACAAGAAGACAAAACTGAAAGAAGAATGAAATGAAAAACATAAAGGAAAGCCAAAGCCCTGCCTGTCCACAACCATAACTGAGCATCTATCTACATGTGAACGGCGCGGGAAGATTTGTGACCTCGTCGCAGGCACTCAGTCTGCTACTTTTACCGTTCCTGTCTGACCCAAGGCCGCCATCGTCGGAGTCATCGTAAACGCATACAAGGCCCTTTTCACTACACAAGTAATAATTATGAAGATAATGATTCATTTTAGATTTAGCCTCTGGCTTGGTACTATACAATTCTGAATAAATATTTTAAATTAAACTGAAGGGATGATATTGTCAATGCAGACCTGTGTACCGAAACATCTCAACTGCCTTACAGGTTAGAACATCAGAAGAATCTGGACGAGAACAGGCCATTTAGCCCAACAAAGCTCGCCAGTCCTATCCTACTAATTTCTCTAAAATAACATTAAGTCAAGTTTTGAATGTCCCAAAAATCCTACTGTATACCACACTACTTTGTAGCGTACTCCAAGTATCTATGGTTCTCTGTGCGAAGAAAAACTTAAACTTTACATTTACTGACATTAAATTTCATCTGCCACAAATCTGCCAAAGCCTGTATGCTGTCCAAGTCCCTCTGTCCACCTATCTTGGTATCATCTACAAACGTAACCAGCTTGTTACTTATATTCCTATCCAAATCATTTATATATACTAAAAATAGCAGCGGCCCAAGAACTGAACCCATGCCGACTGCTCAGTAAAACTGCTGTTCTTGCCATGTGTTGCTCAATCTTATCCTTAATAATTCCTTCCATCAATTATCCCATGATGCACGTTAAGCTTACTGGCCTATAGTTGCTTAGATCTGCCCAGTCACCCTTTTTATATAATGGGATGTTATTTGCCGTTTTCCAGTCCTTTGGCATTTCCTCAGCGTGTAGTCACGAATACGCATCCTGGGTTTGTGCTCCTAACGTCCTTGTGAACTCAGCCGAGATAAGCTGTGAACTTGAGAAACGTCACAGAGTGATAGTAAAATATCCGATGGCTACTTGATGTCTAGAACAGAGTTCTCAAACTCCGGTCCTAGAGGGCTGCAAGTTTTTATTCTAACCCTTTTATTAATTAGTGACTTTTTTTGCTGCTAATTAACTTCTTTTGAATGAATTTTAATTTACTTATTTTTTAAGATTTGTTCCCATTAATGTCATCTTCTTTTGGCTGCTCCCATCATTCCTCTGAATTACTTCTTTCCTTAAATGGCACCCAAACAGAAATGAAATGTGAAGTGAGTGAACCAGCAGAAGACCAACTAAGTCAGGGCCTCAAACTCCAACCAAATTCACTCCAACCAGTTGTTTAGTTAGATGCCGAGTCTTGTTGTTAATTAAACCCGTTCTTTAATTCCATGGCTTGCTGCTGCTCTCGTGCAATAGTAGACATTTCTGAAATTGTTGATTTTCTCTTTTCTAAGAGCTCTGTTGAAATGTTGTGTGGACCTGAGCAGATCAGCATTCCTGAGACTTTCATCTTTCTTTATCTTCAGATATTGTATGATGGTCACAGTTTGCTGGTCATTTTTTGGCTCATTTTGTATCTCATTATTGTTTGGCTGCTAATTAAGGAAAAAGTAACAATTAAGGGATCTGAGTCTTCAAGAGCAAGTCAATTACAATTCATTCAAAAGAACTTAATTTGCAGCAGAAACAGGTCACTAATTAGGAAAAGAGTTGGAATAAAAACCTGCAGCCATTAGTTTGAGAACCCTATTCTAGAAGATATGAGAATGTAAGAGACTCAAGTATATAATAACTATTCCCTTATTCACATGGCAGCACTGCAGTTGCCGCTCTCTAAAGAGCTCTGTTTCATCCTATTGGATAAGCTGCTCATCCAAAGATGGAAAGCGTGAGGATCCAGGGCCAGGATTAAAGCTACAAGCTTGTCCGAGGACAGAAGAGAAGAAGGATAAAAGTAAGGTGGAAAGGAATTAGACCTGGTCTGACGGCGTACAATGAGAAATGTTTGACTGCTTTTATATACGTTGTATGTCTCATTACACCTCATAGTGAGTTTCAGCGAGTTCAGGCACTGTGGACAACTGTGGCTAACTGGTGTAAACCTCAGATTTCAGATGCTGCTTTAAAGTTGGATAGTTCATCAGACTGAGTGGAAAAAGCAGGAGGGTTAGTGGAGATTAATGTGAATGAGCAATGGTGGAAAAGGAAGCACATTACAATTAAAACTAAATGTGTGACCGAGACATTGAAATACAGGCTGAACAAATCACTTCTGTCCAAGGAGATATGTCACACCCTCCAGGCTGACTCAGCAACAGAAATGATTCACTCCGTTACAAATATCATAATGATGAATCATTCTGAGTGCTGGCGACTCCAAGCAAGAAAACAAATGTCTATCAGCATGTCTCACTAGTGGACACTTGGTTAGCTGGGCCTGCTCTATCTAAACAGGAACGACATTAAATAGAAAGCTGTGGTACCATCTAAGCAGCTCTGACCTCATCTTACTGCCACCTCGTGACAACCACAGCTCACGGTTTTCCAAGACAGAAGGTCTTGTGTGTGTTTGAGGGGGGGGGGGGGGGGTCTGGGAAGGGGGTGTGAATATTTATATAGGAATATGTATTTGAACATCCGTAAACTTTTCATTTCCCCTTTGGGCCAAATAAATTATACTATAATCTCTAATCTAATGATCTTGGAAAAGTCCAGTGCATACACAGAATTGAGTGAACATGAACTGCTGTTTAACGTGGGAAACAAGAAAGATGGAGGTGACTTGAGGAGACAGAAGGAAAATCAGCAGAATCTGGACCAACACACATGTTGAGGGATAAACTAAGAGTTATAAAAACGTAACAATAATCCTGATAAAATGAAAAAGATGTCTTACTGTTATTGCTCACATTTTTCTCATTGTATGGTTAACATTTCACCTGGTGACTCATTATGGTCACAAGTGTGTTTTTTTTTTAAACAAAATGGAATGTTTTTTGTAAATCATTGTTTTCATCGTCAGGCACAGTACAACAAAAACAACAACACAAAATTGACATCATCGATGCTACTGTGACATCTTCTGTGTTTGATCGCTCAAAGCAGAATCACATGAATGTTGCCTGCCACATCTCAAACACGCTGACCGCTTCAAGATGGTCTACCCAGCATGCAGTTCCCACAGTCATCAGTTTGCACAAATAAAATCAGAATACCAGGAGAACACCCATGCAGGCACATGGCGATTGTGCCAAATCTGCGAGGGAGCATCGATACCCAGGGAGGTAACCAGGATCTCAATATAATAACTGCCAGGAGCAGGTCACTCCTACATGCCCAGATCTCAATGGCAGAGAGGAGTTTGTTGCTCTTTGAATGACTTTTTGTGTGATATGAACTTTTACACATTTAGAAGTACATTTAGTTCAGTACACTTCAGAATGTAATTGTGCAGTCCTTAAAATGGAGGCCAAGTTATTTAAGGTTTCTCTAGCATGCTACTGAGCACATGGAAGTTTGAACATGAAAAACGGTTTTGTCCCCTGTCAGAGAGGGACCCTCAAGACCGCACTCCAGCAGCAGCACTGCTGAAACTTAGGATTCTTTTAAATTTTGTGAGATTTTTGCAATCCAGCTCTTCTATGGGCATTTTTGAAAGCATGTGGTACTCTACATCCACAAAACAAAGGGAATGAAAATAAAACAAGAGAAAAGGCAGAGCCAGTGAACAGAAAAGCACATTAACAAAAAGTCAACTTCAATTGTTAAACTTCTATATTACAAGCCACTATGGGGTTAAAACTTTCTCTCTCTCTGCACACAGAACTTGACTTGACCAACAAGGGTTGGTGTCACTCCATCCTATGATGGTCTTCTTTCACGCCCAGGGCGCATTCAGATTGTGTGCTTGAGAAAAGCTCTCCAGCTCACGGTGATGTCTGACAGCATGGTGTTACAAAGAATAAGCCAGCAGGTCAAAAGAGACTGGGCGGAGGGTGGACCACCGATAACTCAGTCATGACCAGCACACACAATAAACACTGGCAGAATTAATACAGAGTATTAATCAAGGTGTGGATTACAGGGGGTCTATATATAGTGCCTCCTGGACTCATAGATACAAGAAAAACCCTACATATGAAATACTGTTTGACTCATCTTGATAATTAGTTATGCAAGACATTGAACCTTTTGGGATCCTTCTACACCTGAAGATCCCTCATTTTTAGGCTGTGTTTGGTGGAGAAAATGACGCCATTATGATAAAGAGCAAAGCAATTGGTGTATTCAGCAAATATGATCAGAAGCACTTGATGTTGTGCATGTCACACCAGCTGATTCCAGGGATTCACCCCCTAATGTGGTACAAGTGGTCAAAGTTACTCCTTTCACAAAACTTTGGGAAGACGGGGCTTGGTTTCAAAGCCGCTGATAATGCATATGACAATATTTTTGATGTTTGTTTCTTTACTGGTGGCCCCAGCCCTCTAAGTGCCACTCCCAGGTAGGATATAAATGGCAAATTTTAAACATAAGCATGTGGGTTACCGTTTTAGACTATTTCAAAGTTATTGATTATGTATATGATTTTATTTTGAATCCTTTACTAGGCATCTAGCCTTCTATGGACCTCTATGAGAGGGAGAAAAAGGACAAATTTCTATTCAAATCGAGAATATTTAGACTTTAAACATTTAAATTGAGGCACATATTTTAATATTTCAAATATCTGATGCATGTATTCTTGTTTATTGTGTACATCCCAAAGTAAATCTTTACATTTTGTATGAATTAAGACTACTTAATGTTAATTATGACTTTATTTGGCTAACAGTACTACTGGCCTCCATACTAACAAGGTCTGTGTTAAATTTCTGAAGATCATCCCTTTTTCTGAACAAGGACACAAGAGTATTTTCCTCCCTCCCAACATCTGCCTCCATTGATTATGCCATATTTGCTTATGTCCATATTTCTCTGCTCAAGTCACAACAATCTATTAACTGCGTCATAAGACCTCACTTATAAATCAAATATTTTCTTAAAGTCTTTCATGAAGGTTTCCATAGAATAACTTGGGTGATTTTCACTCCAAGGGCTCATCATCCAACAAAAAAAAAAAAAAAAAAAAAAAAACACTGACTACTTTTTGCCCTGTCCAAAGCAGAGTCCTGTGGCAGAAGGTCAAAAACCAGGCAAAACCTAATTATAAATCTTCTGAATTTTAAATTATTCACCAGAAAGGTGTACAGGGTGGAAAAACTGAAGTTCTCTGTTATAATACTAATACCCTGCAACACTTTTGTTTCTCGCTGCCTCCTACATTGATCAGCTAACTGCTGCAAAGAGGATGTTAACTCTACCACTTTCTGGCAGAACTCCCCCAATTGGTCTTTCAATTCTCCTACAGCTTTTCACATCAGCCTTAATTCTCTAATCACACATTTCAACACAGGATCTCTCATATTTTTATCAGTCCACAATCCTGTTATCCGAAATGAAATTACTAATACAAAACACATATGTAGAAATATTGCTCAAGCTTAGAACTCTCAAATGATATATGATAGGGGAATGTAAAAAACTTCTTACAAAGTGACCCAATTCAAAACACACAGCACCAGAGTAAGATTACATATTCAAACAAAAAAACAGCACTAATGGGATTCCACCTTCCAGCTAACCACAAATTGGGCTGCTGAGTTGTTAAAGAGTGTTGCAGTGTCATGGATAAAAAACAGGAGCTGCACCATCATACATCATGGAGGTCTTATAAGTTTGCTTTACTCTTCCGTCTCTACATGAACAAAAAAAGACTAGCTGCTATATAGCAATAAAAAAGAGGAGAAAAGCACCATATAACTTAAAAACAAGGAATGTAAACAGACTTTAAGAAACAAGAGCATCAAAAAAGGGCATACAAAAGATTTCTACGTATGAAACGCACTGACAAAGTGCTTAATGAGTAGTAGCTAACACTAATATATATATAGAATACATACATACATACACAATTTTAGTAAAAATCTAACTGAGGATAAACCTTGTCCAAATATGGTGACTCTTTTATTTTGTCTTATACTGTCATACTTAATCACAAAATATATTAATTTTTCTGACTGGTAGAACAGAGAGGAGTTCAGTTTCAGTTATTACACTGTAACTGCCAATAAATAAGTGGTTTAGTCATTTCATAGTTTTTATCACTCATGGTTTTCTTCAGGTTACCTACAGCATTGACACACAGTGTGGCATAGTGCCTGGGGTGTTGGTCCTTAAAGAAAAGGTTTCTGGTTCCACCTCCGACTCTGATCCAGATACCTAAAGTGCCTGTGCTTCTCCCGTACAAAACACATATTAAAGATAGGCGACTGCAATGTATCCTGATCTTATATATTGCCTTAGGTAAAGCTACCTGCCAAAAAAACAATACATTTAAATATAAACAGTTTGCTTAGATCTTTATTAACTATTTTGAAAAGAACCTTTACATTCTTCAACTGTTGTTTTCAGCTCTGCAGAGTTCATGAAATGAAAGAATTATAAAACAGGCGACCCTGACTGCAGTGCCGAGATACAGAAAAGAAAAAAGGCCAAGAATACAAGACACTAGAAAGATCATAGGTTTATTGTGTTTTCTTAGAGCAATGCAGATACAATGTGAACATTAAAATTATTCAAAACAAAACAAAACAAAAATTAATCAAAGTTTTACAAAGCAATTTTAAAAGATAGTTTCCCATTTTCAGATGGACTATGCAACGAGAGGGGAAGATACCCTGTTCACACCTCATTTTGAATCTGAGAATTAGCACTGTATTTATTTTAGGTAGAGAGCAGTTCTCTTAAATGCCCAACACCATTCATCATTATTGTTCAGATGTGGTGCCACCATTTGAAAAATTAGCTTTTATTGTACTACTCATTGCCCTCTTTCACTTTTTATTTGAAATCAGCAAATATATAATTTTTTTTCTTTCTTCTGCTTTGGTGAAATCAGACGCATCCTTACAAATAAAACACAATTATCTGTTGCGTGATCTCTATGGCAAGGATGAACATTCATATGAGTTCAGATAATTCTATTAGCACCATGGTCATTCACATTACTTACAAGGCAGACAGTAAGAACAAAAACTGTAAAAAAACAAGAGTACAAATCTGAACTATGAAATACATCTTTCATCAGGCAGATGAGTGGTGTGTTGGGGTTTGTCTTATCTGTTCACTTTTGCAATAAAAGGCACAGTGACGCCATTGAAATTATAATATTACTGCACACATCTGTAATTAAAGAAATCTTTTCAAAACTTTCCCTTGACTATGTTAGTGGTATATAAAACCAACATTTTTTTAAATACCTTGCACTAAAACATAAACTTGACAGTTTTATGTGAGCATAATACTCACTCATAAGCAGTACAAAATTGTGCCTCTTACTAAATGCTTTTGGCAGTTTAATAATTTCAGTTTTCCTCAGTACTGAACATTTCCATAACTCTCATGGGCCTTACAAGAAAACCACAGCTTGTCACACTAATAGTGCTTCATCCTCCTAGTATTATGTTTTTACTCTAATTTGTCCATCATCATTATAAACCTTCCTCACTTTCTTCCTATTTCATTAGCCTTCAACAAAAATAAGACCTGCTTGAGCTCCTGACAGGACTGGACTGCACACGCACACATGCGCTCACTCACACTAACATACTGTTGTTTCTTAACTGCCTTATTCAGAACAAAAACAAGGACACACAGACACAGCTAAACATAAGGTAACACGACACTCCCCCCCTAAGACTGATGTTCCCTTCTCAGGGCTCGCTGGCACCACATCAACACTGTGAATCCCTGTAAGGCAGAAAAATAGCCATGCTTTTAAAAACTACAATTCATACAATACACCTTCTTCTTTAAGCCACTCACACACCTTCAGATCACACTCTCGGACCCTCATCGCTTTCCCAGTACCGACTGTCTTGTCTTTATTGACTTTATTGACTGCTAAACAATATCAACATGCTGGGTTGTCTGATATCATGAATGGAGGCTTGTAAAGGCATATGAAGGTCGGTTTTACTAATACAGAAGGAATAGCTTGTTGAAACAGAAAATACATCAAAAAGCACATAATGTAAATAACAGGGCCTCTAAAATAATTAAAGGAATAGTTAGAATATGCAGATAAGTACTGATGAGACACACCATAAGCAAAGGATCTCAAAGCACAAATTAAACAGTATTGATCCACATTTAAATAAACGTTAACTACAGGAGAAGCACTCGTCCTGCTCTACTGTCTATTAATGAATGTTACAATGATTCAGACAAGAGCCGCATCACTGTCCACCTACAGGGGGCTAAAGGTTAAATGCATGTTAAAAAAATAACTTGAGAAATAACACATTTGTGAACAGTCATTTCATTTCATTCATTTTCCTAACATGCTTAACCTTCACCTGCATTTCTTACATCACAGTATATTTGAAAGTAGCCAAACTGTTAACAGGATGACCTGCAGCCTTTGTGTTTATGTACAGTGGGTATACTAGAAGTGATCCTTTAGTTTCAGGACTTTCATTTCATGCTCACTGTAATTCTGGATTTCAAACTTCAAGTGCAAGCTAAACTCGAGCAACTATCAGCAGACTGCCACTGATGGCACAGGCTTCTCCTTTTACCACTTGTCTAATTGTGAATGCACATGATTGATATACGCTAGGATGTCTTCCCGTAAAGAAGGGGGACATACACTCAGCAACATTAATACCCAAATTTGTTGCTGCACAAGAGGCTAAGCCTGCTCCACCGCACAACGGTATCTCACCCCAACAAGGACAGAACTGGTGCAGAACAAAATTAAAATGCATAAAAGAAAAAACAAGTCTGTTTTTTTTTTATTTATGATTTTCTTTTCTTTGGAATTGTATATTTGTATTTAGATGAAACACTTTTTTTGTAAATGATGGCCATTGAACCATTTAGATGGCAACCCTATTAGCTGAAGGTACTCAAAATAACCGAAATGTCTTGTTAGCTGGTAGTTTCATATTATCATTAATTTTATTTTGCTGAGTCTTGAAACAGGGAAATACTGACATACTGAAATACGGCAAAATAAAGATCTTAGGTTCAATTTACATTAATAAGATGAGTGAATCAAAAATCTCCAGGCCATTTGAATATTTATGATTATTGTTTTCAACATTTAAGTGCATAACCTCTATTTGCAATGATACACATACTTAAACATTTTATTGGTTTTCATTGAGGGAACTATTCTTGGATCAGCATAAAAATTTTTACTTTGGTATTGATATCAGCTCTTGAACCTCAGTACCAGTACTGAAACCATTCGAAAGCAAATACTGGATAACTGCAAAAGCTCCCTGTCTTCCCTCTTGTAGCATCCAGTATGTGTTTAAGCAAGAAAAGGTTGGTGGGTGCCTGTCAAAGGGGATTGGATGAGTAAAAAAGTAATGTTTACTTCTGGTACTAAAAATACTGAACCGCTGCTACAGTACCATTTTTAAAACTGGGTTTTTTGTTTCTTTTCCAGCACCAGAACACCACACAACCTTAGCTGGAACCGTGGAAGGATTTAATGATTCAGAGATTAATCAGAACTTAAGTCAATAGTTGTCATAACACGCATCAGTGGTCAGAGCATCACAGACAACTGCAGCCAAGGAATGACTTTACAAGAATGTATCACAATCACATCAACATTCAGATGAGTAGGGTACTATCTGCAACCCAGAACAAACCCACCATCTGAATCTAAAAACCATGGCACCTTCACCTACACCAGGTTTCCTACTTTTTGGAGAAGCCAGACGTAGTTTGACTTGCTCGATAAATAAAGAATAAAGCAGTCTGATTTTAAAATGTGTGTTCCTTTTTTTAAGGTCTAAAACTGACTTTTTTTCTTCAGAGGATATATTTGATAAATAATGGACATATTTTGCTGAAAACACATGTAGAAAGATTTTCATATAAACACTGAGGTTTTTGATTTTTTAAAACAGAGAAGTGCTGACCATGCAAATTAGTGTCAAAAACAGCCCATATTTTCTTGATATATACAAAATAAAATATATTTTAGGTAGTTCATGACCTTTTCAGCTCCACTAAATTACAATGGTCTGTTTCCACAAAAGAAACAAGTGCTACCATATGGAGAACCATGTGCTATTTACCATGTTGTGGGTGAATTAAGCAGAACACAGAGAAGAAAATAAAATACAAGATAAACAACTGTAATAAAAGAGGGAACACAATGATGAAACTGCTACTCAGAAACACTTTAAATACAAAAACTATAGTATAACTAGCTTTATGACAAAGTTTAGTATGCACAGTGAGATTACAAATTCCCTTGGTTTCATAAAGAGGCAAACAAGCACTGTAAATTCTATTTATTACAAAAGCAATGTAATTACCAATAATATGTGCAGTACTAAAATAGAGTGATTAAACATTTGATATATAATGCCTTCGTCAAATTCAAGGGGTAGTTCATGGTGTGGGTGGGGAGAGTTTTGTTTGATTTATATCTAAAAAGTTCTTTAAAAACATCTTCACAAGTCCATGTGCTCCGTACACATTGAGAAATGAATTTGGGGGGCAGCACAAGACTGTACACGTGGAAAATCACATGTTTGTTGTTTTTCACAGTTCAACAGTTTCTGTATTTGCTGAGATCTAACAACTGACAGATTACAGCAAGCTTCAAAGTGTGCTGGTTCAATTATATGGACAGAAATATTTTCCGAGATTGTTTCCCAAATCTTTTTAAAAATTCAAGATATGACCCGAGTTATTTTATATTTACATACAGTTAAATGATATTACTTGATCATTGATAATATATAGTGTACTGTATATGGAGACCCTATGATTTTATGCTTCTTCTCAACCACGTAGATCTGATGATGTCATCTTTGTGTGGTATCAATTCTCAGTGCAGACTGTTTTCAAGTGTATGTCCCTAGTTGGTAGAAAGAGCTGTCCACTTCCATTCAAAATTCTAACTTCCTCAATGTGTTTAGAAAGTATTTGAAGACTCTCTTGTTCAGTATATTTCTGTCTTACTGATAAGGTCTTGAAACTAGTTTGTATTTTGTTCTTAGCTCTTTGCTCAATTTTGTAACATTATTGTGTAAAACGTTCCCAAACAGTCTCCAAATGCAGAACACTGCAACTGATTTGAAAATAGGGCAGTATGCAATGACACAGTAAAAATGAGTTACTGGGTTTAACAGTCAATGTGAGGGGCTGTCAGAATGCCCCCTCACACATTTTAATTCTTATTCGGGTGCTGCAAACAACAGTATATTTGATTGGATCCCAATTCCCTCCTTCTCATGCTCAAACCATCTCTTGGCCTCAGCTGCATGAAAGTGGTGATGTTCCACATAAAGATATTTTACACTCTTATTTGATAACATTTCAATGTATGGAACAAAGGTAATTTGTCAGCACATACTCACTTTGAGTAAATATTGTAATCTGTCAGCAACTGAAAGCTGTGAAACAACAAACAGAAAAAAACTACTGAAATGTTAAAGAATAAACAGAAAAGAAAATCAGGCATTATATAGATTGCAATAACGACATAGGAAGTGCCCATTATTGTTAAAGTTGCAGTATACAGCATTGGAACAGTAATTTCACAAAAAGAGGTTGCCTAATTTATGTAAAAGTGAATAACACATCATTTGCATTGCCTTTTGGAAACCATTCAATTTATTTACATGTATTTTTGTTTTGTTTTGTTTTTGTTTAAATCTTAAAAAAAAAAAGCAGTGATTAAAGCTGCAGTAACAGCTGCCTATCACTAGAGGTCTCTCTGTGCAAAGAAATGACTGTCAGAAGTGGAGGCTAAAAAAATGCACTCGTAAAAACAAGCAATATGTTTAGAGAGCAGTCCAATAGACATAAATGATCTATCAGCACATCACCTTTAAAACTGACAGAGAATGATGCAAAACAGGTAAATCAGAATACGCACATTTAAATAATTATAAATAATTTTTACTTAAAAAAAATAAATAATGTCCTGGATTCTCAAAATATTATACTGCATCTTTAAGTAATGCACCCAGTTTTTCTTTGTGTAAAGTGCATTAATTCACAAATAATGAACCACTTCATCCATCATTATTGGCAATGTGTAATCACACTACAAACTACTTTCTGCCAATATAATATTACTGCAATCTAGCAGATTATCCTATCTATTGTTTAATACTGTCCAGCAGAAAATAAACAAAAATGGCATTGAGCCCAGAACTTAACTCCATGCATTTCTTTAGAAAAATATTTCAGCAGTCTTGAACGTCAGCCTTTGCACATAAGAAGCAGTTTTCTGTACCTCTGAGTGACGCACCCTGGGGGGCTGTGGCATTTCCCACTGATCCAGGTATGACTCCAGTGGGTGCCCGTGGAAATCCAGTTCATGACACAGTTCTGTTCCTCTACTGATTCTTCCTTTCACACTTAAAGGATTTTCAATTATCAGTGACATAATCCTATAATTTTCAAACATATTTAAAGATACTCGGCCTCAAGAAAAGTTATTTTGATTAACATACACTGAGAAACAATATAACCAATTATACTAATTTGGTTTTAGGTCTCATAAAATGTCAAATGAGTACTCCCTTACATGGGCATATTAGGTCTGATCACATTTTGGGACACTATAACTTTAGATCCCTGGGTTTGGATGGCTATTTCCAAGCCTGTTTTCCAGTAATATCTCCTGTTTCTGTTGGAAACAGACAAGCAGGAAAGAAAAAACAATTCCTCAATCCTTCACAAGTGAAAAGGACAAAAAGCAGCAATATATACAAAGTATATTTTCTGGATTACCTGGTATAAAAATAAAGTTTTCAATTTATATCTTTGTAAACAAAATTCAAATGTTAAGAAAGGTCACTGAAAATCAGAAGTCTAGCAAAACTAAACTCTTGGGGAGGAACTGTGCAATTTATTCCTTTTTTGATATATATAAAATATATAATTAAAGTTGAAATTGGAAGACAGATTTAAGGTAATAAAACAAGAATCTGAATACCCTGCAGGAAAACGCTTAACAGTCTAATTTAAGCACAAAAGTTGGTTTTGACTGCCAGGCTGATAGTGTCACAAGACCAGATCAGAAATAAATCTCTAAGAAAGTCATGAAAATAGAAAAAACACTTTAAAACTGTAAAAACAAACACATAAACATAAAGTAGTTTTTTGTAATTGCTTTTTTAAAAGCTGCCATTATGATCAAAAAAAGGTAATGAAAATATCACTGCCCTTTTTGTATTCATCCTATGGCTTTCATGGTGCCTGTTTTGGTTTTCCATTCTTTTCATTATTTCAAATCCTGCAGATATTTGTGATTATCTTTGAATTTTCACTTCAGTTCCACAACTCCATTCCAACAGCTCCTTCTGGATGTAGCGCTTAAAGGAAATTAAAACGTCTTGATCTTCAAAGAGCTGTGATCATTTTGCATGAGCATCCAAGTACCACACAAAGATCTGTCAGCCTTTTATTTATTTGGTCTATAATTAAGTGAAAAGTAAAAAAGGCACCTCTTTGGATATCCAAAACAATTTAATGAGTTCCTAATTTCAGCAAGATTGCAAATTTCATTCCAATTATCACCCATTGTTTCCTTTCTTCCTTTAAGAAAAATCTTACCAGCTTTAGTTTTTCTTAGAGCCATTTGAGACAGCAGGGTGGCCACTCCCTCAGCATGTCTCATTTTTAATTCATGATCATGAAACATCATATTTTACATTTACACT
Organism: Polypterus bichir lapradei; assembly: GCA_026402145.1. Classification (NCBI taxonomy): domain Eukaryota; kingdom Metazoa; phylum Chordata; class Cladistia; order Polypteriformes; family Polypteridae; genus Polypterus; species Polypterus bichir. The sequence continues at coordinate 4,731,890 of JANRMT010062812.1, read as the reverse complement.
GGTAAACGAACACTCAAAACGTTTCCTAAAGTACATTGTACTATTCAGTATCTGTAAAACTGTGCATATTATTAAAAAAAGAAAACCACACACATATACGAAAAAAATACACAATCAATAAGTTAGTTTTTTTTCTCTAAATAATTTGAAGGTACCCAACCTTTCTGGGGGCGTAAACTATCTAAAATCTGGCAGTACCACCATCCATTTGGGTTTCGTTCAAGGACTTCCAAACTTGTTCCTTCTGTGAATCCCATCGTCTCTTCATCTCCACGGTAATCAGCTATGGTAACATAAAGCTCTTTGGGATTGCTCTGGATGAGAGGAGACCTGTCCACAAGCTTTGGTTTGACAGTGGACACAGGAATGCCATTCCTTGGAGATGCTTTTGATAATGCATCTGTGCAACCCATTGCTTTTTTTTCAGGGTTTTTTTGTTTGCCATCATCTGCCTGGCTTCTCACAGCATTGAAAGAAGAATTTCGTCTTACTGACACACCAGACCTTAAGTGGTCAGTAGAATTCAGGGATTCATTTCTGCGTAGGGACCCTGAGTAAAGGTTAGTATCTTTCGAAGATGCAGAAACAAAGACGGATTGTGGTCTTACAGCTAACTGTCGTACTCCATTTCTCATTTTCACTGAGCCATTGACCATTCCAGTAGGTTTTGAAAAGCCACCCGGAGGTTTTGAAGGAATGGGTGGCGTTGCCCTCTTCATATTTTGATTGATGTTATTTAATGCCTGAACCCTTTTCTCATTTTTTTCCAGACTATTGGACTTGCTTCTGCTTCCCTGTTTCGTTGGAGTGTCCTCAGACTCTGACCCTGCAGTGTCTGTTGTCTTGCTACTCAAGGATTCCAAGAAATATGCAGGAGCCCAACCTTCGTCATCACCATATCTGATGTACCACCATCCACTCTCCTGCTTGTCAACCACCTCAACATCAACTCCAGCTGGAAAGCTGATTTCAGTTTCTTGTACTTTTTCATAGTTGTCAATGGTTCTATATATCATTTCATATTCTGAGTCACCCCTGCTTCCTTTAGAGTATATGCTTGAGAGATCTGACATACTTTTGGAAGAAGCAGAGTCTTCAGAAGAGATGACAGAAGCTGTTTCGGAATCCTCTCCTAATGATGCTTTTAAATTATGTTTAAGTTGTCCAGTTGGCCGCAGATGTCTCCTTAGACTAGTAATATCCATTTTTTCTGGACTCTGGCCTTCTTGTTTGGAGATAAGAGGTTTGGGCCTAACTCGAGGCTTTGGTTTGGTAGATGGGCTCTGCCCTATCCTTTCCTCAACATCAATCCTTGGTGGCGCCTTCACTGTACTTCGACTGCTTACATCAGAAGCTGATCGTGGTTTAGTATCGTCACTCTTGCTAACTGACTGGTTTTTGGCAGAATCAACTTGAGCCTTAACAGCACTTTTTACAAAATCAACAGATGTTCTTGAGGATGACGCTCTAATACTGCTAGACTGGGTACTGGGTTTCTGAGGCTCAGAATCACCACTGGATTCTTTGCTGGAGGCAGTATCATCACAGAAAGTCCTGAAACCATCATTCTCATAGATAGTCTTATCATCCTCAGCTACATCCTCTGATGATTCCCCAACTTTAAATTTTGCTCTCTGGAGTGAAGACAAAGGTTGAGATGGTTTGGAAGACTGGAGAGCTGCAATCTCAGATGTCACAGCTTCACATAGCGACACTTTTAGGACATCCTGATGTTCAAAATCAAGTTCCGATTCTAAATCAAAACCAATGGCAGGGACATCATACTCTGGTTCCTCATACTTGAACTTGTGTGGAGACTCTGGAGTCTCACCTTTTAAATTCTTGCTAGAAGAAGAAAGCTCCTCTGACTCTTGTTTTTTGATTGGGGGAGCTGGAGGGGGGATTTTAGGTCTGGTTAAGGTACTTGTTCTTCTGTTAAGGTTAGGTTTCTTCCTTTTGTCGATGTAAGAACATGGAGCCCAGCCTTCCCTATCCCCAATATGAACATACCACCATCCACCAGAGTTCTTTTCAATAACCTAAAAAATTAATGAACAACAGTGGTTATTACCTGCAATTTATTTTAATGACATCATTTAACACCTATTTATACTAAATAAATTCTAACTAGGGAAAAGTCAAATGTTTGCAGATATCATTGCAAGCAGTCAAATTAAATAACATCATACCAGAGACAACCATTTACTATGAACTGAATATATAAAAGCAAACAAAAAAGTGCAAAATAAGAAAATGGATAAAGTAGTGGACTGAATCTCATTCCTCAAACATCAGAAAAACACATACTTCAGCCTTTTGTCCTCCACGGAAGCTGATTCCATCAGATATACAAGACTGAAACTCTGCAATGGTATAGTACTCAACTTCAACTGTAGGGGGTTCCGGCGGCTTTGGTAACTGAAATCCCTGAAAATGAAAGTTGCTGAGAGTTACCCACATGCTGCATTTATAATTTTAACAGAAATTCAAGAAAATCCCCTAACATAATGATCAAAGCTAGAAATTCAAGATAAAAACAAAATGAACATATTCAAATACATTTTTTTGTCCTGTATAATCACTGAACAATCTTCATAGTCATATGCTTACATCTAATAATAATGCATCTATTTTTCAGTTAGACAAGATTATACCTTTTCATCTGCTTAAATAACCTTTTCTTTAATTACCTTTTTGTCCTGATCACAAATGATTGTACACATCTTTGTACAGACTCCATTTTAACATCAAATTCAGAAAAGAGCAAATGAAGAGCTCAGTTCCAAAAACAGCTGAATACAAAAGATAAATTTTGGAGATAAATAGGAAAATAAATTTCAAGAAATTACAATCAAATTTTGAAACTTCTATTTGCTGAATGTCATTTGCCCTATATGTGAATGTCATTTACAGTATAGATGAGAAATCTGATTTTTTTATTTTTTGCAAATAAATGAAAAAAATGTATATTTAGCAGGTTTTGGTGCTAACCAAAGGCTACGTTTTAGATTTACTGTAAAAAACTTTCATCTTTACTCAAGCTGATCAAGAAATATTTAATAGAAAACAAAGAACTTCACAAAAATAAGTCTAACTAGTGTCCTAACAAAAATATTTGAAAAACTCTTCAAAAGTATTAATTTACTGAATAGTACGTGGTAAGTCTGAGAAACCTAAAATCCAAAATGTTTGTTTACAGAACGGATGTCAAATCTCGAGACGTTAATAGTCTATATCTTCATCGTCATCCATTTCCATATCACTCTCAGCAACTGTTTTACTGTGTTGGCTGGCCTTTACTATGATGGGGCTGTAAAACTGTTTGAGTGTCTCTGAATCATCAATGTTGACTCCCATTTTGTAAAGAACATTTTCACATCCTTAGCCTTTGCAGGATTGACACAGCAGTGAAGTGGCAGTACAGTTGGTGAAACGCTCTTTATTTTGCTTCCACGTTTCACAATAGAGAGGCTGCAAAATTCCCCCGAGTACATCGTCTTGATCTCGACATTAGTGCTGGTAACTTGTGTTACTCAAACCTTTGTGAGCTGAAACGGCAGTTTCTTCTTGCAGACTTTTGCAGCTACTGACTTGAAGTCGTACACCTGTCAGTCTGATCCTAAAACTCGGAGAGTTGCAAATTCGGATACCACCCTGTGATATTCTTCAGGCAGCAGAACAGTTTCATATTGCCAAAGCCTTCGTTCAATACGTCCAAACACTCTGTCTGGAGGCATGTACGAATGACCTTGTATCGGATAAAACTGTTGAATGATGGTGTTTGGCCAATTTACTGCAACAAAATGTTGAAGTGCTGCGAGCAAGTTTACATTCTTATTCTGAGCCGCACAGCTGTCTGAGAACAATCTCAACAACTGAACATCTTGATTAACTTCTTTTATTAAAAAGTCCAAGATGGCACTTGTACATTCATTTGAAGTTTTCATTGCTTCGCTTTCACACCAAGTATATATAAAAACATGGTCCTTGTCTTGTGCATCCTTGTTTCCATCAATTGAATGTATAACAAAGGCCATGTTGTATGCCCAAACCTGACGAGTGTAGAATGCCTCAGAAATCGAAGTCTTTGGTAAAGGCAGTTTTTATTGTATGTCAAAAGCAATAGTCATTGTTTTGAGGCCTGGACTGTCATTATGATTTAATAAAGTGTAAAAACGCTTCGCCTGCATCTCGTGGAAACGATGAAGTGTGATAAGTTCAGCTTTTCTGGCCGAATCTGTCGTCTGAATTGTCTCTGCCTTCTTTGATTCACAAAAAGAACACATGTCGCTCCTTGGGATTCCAAAGGAAAGGCTATATTCAGCGTTGAAAATTTTGAGGTACAGATTATACTTAAATTTCATTTCAGGATTTGCCTTCAGAAACATGGTTCACAGTCGTCTAACAGAAAGTTCAGGAGCCAAGTATTTTCGGTATGTTTGTTTCTGCCGACTGCAGTGGCTGCTGTGGCACCGAAAACTCTCAATGTGTTTCCTATTTTCATCCTTTGCAACTGTCATTGAAGATTTCACTCGTGCCCCACCACGATGATCTAGTTTTTGCTGACCCATCTTTATCCAATGACTTGTCAAACCATTTACTCGAGATCGTCCAACAATAAGAACCGAGCAAAATGTTGCTTGACAAACTCTTATTTCTTCTCCTGTTGTGTTCTGAATATAATACTGCACTGTGTTTGCTCTCTTCGGTGACTTTTTTTTTAATCTTGGAAGCTTTGGTTTCGATATGGAAAGATGTGTCAAAATGAATGCATCTTGGCTGCGTTTGTCTTGGTTGCAGTAGAAATCGCTATAAAACTTCAGAGTTTCCGCAGTAGTCAATAGCCTAGCTTCGCATCTTGTTCCACGATGTCGACTAACATCTGCATGCTTGCAGGACACTTGTGGCGTCCACTGCCGCTATATCGTCTCTTTTTTTCCACAACTTTTCTCCAATTGTCAACATTTCTAATTCGCTTTCGTGGATATTTAGCTTTAGAAACAAACTCTTTATACACTCTTTGCTCCATGCTAATGTCCGCCATTAAACTCGATCATGTGACAAAATGCAAGGCGCTGAGTGACTGCCCTACTTAACAGATTTTGGAATTAATCTGGGTCCATACTTAGCAGATTTTGAAACTAAATCCTTAAAACTATAGCGCTACACTGTTGCAATTAGCAGCTTATGCAAGTACTGCTCCATCACAACTGAAGAATTAAACAGACTCTCATTAGGAGGGTACTCTGTGTGTACACATTCCTCTTGCATTTGTGTGTGTTTTTTTAATGATACATTGGTTTTCAAGCACTTCCCAAAGATTTGCATATTACTATAATTGTCAAAATGACCCAGTATGAGTGAGTGTTTTCAATGACAGACTAATGCACCAATTACGCATTCTTGCCTTGTATCCAATACTGCTGGGGCAGGCACCAGCTCCATCTCATCCCTGATCAGGATAAGACAGTTACAAATGAATGAATGGATGGATCCCTGCTCCATTTTTTTCTGTGTGGGGCTACAACGAAAAAGGCTGTGTGGCTCACAAATAAAATTTCCCTTGAGGCTTTTAACTTCGACAAAAAAGGGTACTGAATACTTTTTGAAAATACCATCACAAATAAATATAAATCAAACATAAGAGACTGACCAAACTAGTTTCTCTTCTGGGAGGAGGTTTCTGTCTTAAGTTTGGAGAACCTATGCAAAAGGAAAAACAAGTGTGATATACAAAACATAAAATTTGAAAATCTCTTACAAAGAGACAATCACTTGTACTCTTCCTAGCTTTATAAAAAAACAAAATATGGTAAATACGTATTACTCAAACAACTATGTACACATATAGAAATTGCATTTATTTTCTTGGGACATTTATGAAAAAAACTTGACAGTATGCTGGAACAATTGTTAACAAGATAATGGTAAAGTGACATGTAAAATGGACAGCTGATAGACAGTGGGTGTTGGTAGGAGTGAGTCAGTCGGCCCCTTATCTTATTCAAATGACTAACAAAAAAAGGAGACAGAAGGCTAATGATATTTTTAAAAACTCAGCAATATTTTTTATTTAAACAGTACAAATTCACTTAACAATCAACAAACAGTAGCTTATGGAATATATATAAACTACTTTGTGTGTGTGTGGATCTGAAGCATTTGGGTGGTTGTGTTATAAACATGTATGCATATTACCTGCATCTGAAAAATTTAACAACTATATTTTTAAACCACTTCTTGGCAAACAGCCTAAGTTTTCACTCTCCTTTATTGCTTCCTGTGAAACCAAAATTAGTTCAAACTAAAGAAGTTATGTTTGGATTTGAAATATTATGCATCTTCACAGTCACTTCTTTCATTGTTCTTACCCAAGGTCACTGACACAGAAGTATCTTTTCCCCCCTAAGACAGTTATGCCAGAAACACTAAATATAACTGAAGACAGAAAACGTCCAGTCATCATTTAGAAGAAAATTATCCAGTTACGTTAAATGTCAGAGAATTTTGAACTTTGCAGGGCACTGGCAAAAGTTCACAGGTCTCATTGGTCAAACCAGGTAAAACTGGTGATGCCAATGGGTTATTTAGAAATTGTAGTGTTCTTTATGCAGGTATTCTTTATACCCCTGCACATTTTTAAAACTAACATTTTAAACGCTACTGCTTGGTTATGTTTTATAATGTCCTGATTTATTGTTCAAATATCGCCTAAATAAAAGCCTAGTTTTAGATAGATACACACTTCAGAAATGCAGTCAGCTGCAATTTTTGTCATATATCTTGGACGTTCGATTTGTAAAGTACCTTATGAATTAGTATGTCATCCACATTTAGCTTTTGCCTAGTACCTGATGTTGCTTAGACTATGCAAATATAAGATCATTATAAGCTGTGGAATTATTGCTGTAGAAGCTAAATAGGTTTATTATTGTCACATATAAGAGCACAGTGAAATTCTTACTTTTAAGTGTTAATCAGCATGTAACGAACGCATCACCATTCTCCAGCGTCTTGAGTAGTTTAGTGTGTATAACAACCTTATCTTAAAACTTTTGTCTTCTTTATGTGAAAAGTCATAAACCTAACTCTTATGATTTGTATTTTTTTCTTTTAGCCCATTTTACTAAGACAAGGATTTTATGGCTTAATATTTAGTTAATCATCAGAATTGTTGCCATCCCAAAAGTTCAAAATGACTAGAGGAATCTCATGAATAAATAAAAAGTTCAAATTATGTTTTGTTGTTTTTATAAATCATTAGTGATTTAATTATAGACTATTGAAGCAGACCTTTCGAAACACCAGCATCTTTGTGCCCAACTAAGTTTAAACACCAGGTGTACTGCATTCATGTATCTTATAGACTTTCTCAAAAAAACTAGTGTACAGTTATTTCTTACACTGTTTTTTGGTATTCCACATAAGAGGGTTTTGTTTCACTTTAAGAAAAAAATAAATCTCTGTGTATGGCCTGGTTATATAATATTTATTTTTAAAACACTGAATGTTGGGCACATATGACTTTGTCCTCTGCTATTGAGTACCTAACACTGGTGAATATACTTCCCAAAAAGCTCTGCACAGTGCTAGCACAGAACATTATTAAGTGCCTGCAGGAAGAAAGTGGGACATCCTTCTGTTGCAAAGAGAAGAGCTGAAAAGAAAAGCAAAATTTATGCAAATTCAACAGGGGCACAGTTCTTCAATAATTTATACATAAATATATTTGTGCAAGGAATACACACAGGGTGTTGACTTCTCACCCAGGGTACCCTAGGGTAAAGGGTCTCCACTGGCAAAAAGGAAGTCATTAATAGGCACACTAGTAAGCTACAAAAGCAGTTCTCCAATAATTACCAATTTGTGCATGCACAATAACTTTATGGGGCTACTAAGATGTCCTGGAAATGTGACTTGGAAACCTTTGGAAATTTGTTAAACACTCTTAAGGCAGAATCCTTAAAGGTTTTTTTCCCCAACAGAAAATGAACCAAAAGTGACCACTGGAAAGCAGTATAAATGGCTGCCTTTATTGGAAACTCAAGAGTCTGAATCAGAGAGGATGAAAATGATGTAGTTCACTGTGTGCAGGTGGTATGGGGATTCTTTTTTAAAGATTATCTCATACATCTCTCTATTTACCTTCTCTGACACCCTTATATAAAGAGAATTAAGAATCACAAGCATTGGCAACACTGCTTGCATACCTCTTCACCTGGCACACTGGCAGTTTTACTGACCAATTCAAGGTCACACTGTGAATCACTGGAGACAGCTGAACCTTTAAGTTTGAGATTGACAGTTCACTGACTTAACAGCAAAGTGCATATTGAGCAACAGAGAAACCGATTCATGTGATTAGGTTAAATAAATACAGTACTGAATATGCTTTTGTTGTTTTTACAATATATGGCCTTTACTTTTACCCTTTGCAAGCATGTCCTGGTGTGTTTATTAGCTCACAGCTGTAAAAAAATAGTAATTGAACTATAAAACAAAACAAGGAATGTGGCCATTTGTTACGAACTATATTCTGAATGGAGTTAAGTGTAAGAAAATTAGAGCAAACGCCTTTGTTAATTTCCAGAAACTTTTAAAGTCTGTTTCAGTTATACTTGCTGTAATTATTAGAAGCAAACTGATCAGCACCTGACAGAAATACAATGCCTTGAAAAACCATTCCTCCCTCTCATTGATTGTCCTGTTTTGCCACATTATATCTTGGAATTAATATGGATTTTTAAAGGGTGGCACCATCTGATTACAAAACAAGCCTACTATTCTGAAGGTTCAAAATATTTTTATTGCGACACAAACAACAATTAAGTAAAAAAAAAAAAAAAAAAAAAAAAAACCAGAAATCATGAGTATGCTTAGGTATTCACCCCTCAACTTTGTAGAGACCTATTACTGCAATTTCAACTGCAAGTCTCTTGGGGGATGTCTCTATTAGCTTAGCACATACAGCCACTGAGATTTTCACCCATTTTTTAAGGCAAAACAGCTCACCTCCATCAAGTTTGATGGGCAGAATTGGTATATACAGTGTAGTGTGCAGCTGAGGCTCTTGACCAGCTGGGACGCCTCCACGTTAGGAGGACCGGGGAAGCAAGCATGGCCAGAACTTTACCTCCCCAGGGTCACTAGATGGCAACCCCCCTGCCTCGGACTCCCGCAGGGCTTCATGGGAGTTGGAGTGTGGTGCAGCCCTTTTGGGATCTGCAGGCACTGCCAGGGGATGCTGCAACAGGAGCTGCTGAGCCCTTATGGGTAGTTCTTCCACCACACCCGGAAGTGTTGCCGAAAACAAGTAATCAAGCACCTGGAGCACTTCCGGGTGCGTTATAAAAGAAGCCAGCAGCCACTACTTGGGGAACCACAGTCGGGTGGAGGAGCGATGAAGCTTGACCTTAGGAGTGAAGGAGGAGAAGGAAAAAAGAGGAAAAGAGTAAAAGAAGGGATTAATCGGTTGTGCTGTGCTTGGGTGGTGTCATACTTGTGGGGAACGGGGAAGGAGTTTCCCACAAGGGGAAAAGAAAAAATAAACCGAATGTGGATTGAACTTGTGTCCCACACGTGTCTGTGTCGGGTTCAGCTGGCGGTGCCAGCCTGGTGAGCCACAGCAGTTGCAATCTTCCAGTCACTCCACAGAATCTCAGTTGGACTGTGGTCTGGGCTTTGACTAGGCCATTCAAAGACATTTAAATGTTTCCCTTTAAACCACTCCAGTGCACCATTAGCAGCATGTTTAGGGTCATTGTTCTGCTGCCTGGTGAACCTTTGTCTCAGTCTCAAATCTCTGGTAGACTGAAACAGGTTTTCCTCCAGAATTACCTTATATTTAGTGCCATCTATCTTTCCATCAATCATGACTAGTTTTCCTGTCTCTGTGATGAAAAGTATCCCCACAGCACAAAGATGCCACCATAATGGGAAGTGCTGGGTTTGCTCCTCACATGTCATTTCTCATGATGGTCAAAAAGTTCAATTTTAGACTCATCTGTCCAGAGACCTTTCTTTCATGTATTCAGGGAGTCTGCCACATGCTGTTGGACAAACTCCACATGTGTTTTCATATTTCATTCTGTTCAATGGACAGATAACTTCCATGTCTCTGACCTATTTGGAGTTCTCCTTGGTCTTCATGTCACTTGCTTAGTGATGTTGCAGAGTGAGGGGCCTTTCAGAAAAGGTCTATTTGTACAGACGCCATGTGACACTGTGATTGCACACAGATGAACCCTAATCAACTAATTATGTGACTTTTGAAGTTAGTTACTTGGACCAGATCTTATTTAGGGGAATCATAGCAAAGGGGATGAATACATAAGCACTCACAACTTTTCAGTCTTTACTTGTTTTGTTTTTTTACATATATACACAAGGTATTTTACTTTCATTCCACAACAATTTGGACTATGCTGTTAAGTAAATTACATAAAGTCCAAAAGGAAATCCATTTTAATTCCAGATTGTAATTCAACAAAATGAGACAAACACTGAAAAGTTTTGCAAGGTACTTTAACTGTTATGTACTTACTTTGTTCAGCTCTCTGAGGGGCGATACGTGCAACAGCTGGCGAACCTTGAGTTGCCTTGTTTGTTTGTTTCTCCTGCAGCACAGTGCTACTGCCAAATGTATCTTCACATGGAATAGGAAGACTGATTTCTTTTTTGGAAATTGGGGTTTCATCTGGATCATTGTCTGTTTGAACATCCTTTTCACTCATCTGCTTTTTGTTCAGGAGATTACTAATTTCCATGATGTTTCCAATAATCTCAACAGGACCTGTCAATGTCTTCTTACGAGGTGAAAAATCATCTTTGATCTTTTTTAAGTATGATGCTGGAGCCCATCCTTCTTTGCCTAAGTATCTGCAAACAAAAAAAGAAAGAAATGCAATAGGTGAGTAATATAAAGTACTGTATATTAAAAGAACAGACCAAAAAAGGCACTAAAGGAAGCTTTAAGGGAAGAGGTGTTACAATAAATATTTGAACATTTTACTGATGCAGGATGCAAATAATGTATATTTCTGACTATGTACATTATATGCAATGAAAATATTTAAATCTGATATCTGTTGGGAACAAAATGGTAAGAATCACTGGATCTTAGAAAAAGAAACAACACATTTTCTGCATTTAAGTAAGCTAATGGCAGACTATTGAACTTGCTTAGCTATAGGAAAAAGAAAATTTTTAGTATGAGGTAATAGCCAAAGTAAAATAGTTACTAAACTAAATGCAATCTAGAGTGACCAGGTAGCTTAGGTTGCAGCTGTTACCAAGTGTCTAGTATACTATGGCTGATGTGCCTCCAGGGTGCCAGGCCAGCATATACAAAAGGCAGCTGGCCAGACTCAGGGAACTTCAAGCTGCCATGATGCACTTTGGAAAAAATTACTTTGTGAAATGTAGCCTGGAGTTTCTGTAAAAAAGATATATAAAGAATGTAGGAAACTTTCAAGCATCATTGTGCTTGCCCCCCCCCCCCCCCCCCTGGAGACACACCAAAGCCACAGTTTGAAATGTGCTTTACTTTTCTTTTTTTTTTTTTTAAACACTGTGTTTTGGGCACATTTAGACTATTGCTTGTTGGATACTTAACAGAAATCTTTTGTAATGCACAACACAAGACTAGAAAATCAAATGAGATGGAAGTTTTAGTTTAGATTTGAAGCAAGCAAATATTCTACATAGATTTCTATTAGCTATAAGTAATATAATGTTATATATTGTATGCCATGCATAAACAGTAATTTAAAGAAAACTGGTATGCTATTTGTCTGATATAGCTACTGTACAGGTAAATGAAATCCTACATTAAACATATGTGAAAGTAATTGTTGCACAGCATAAACAGAACGTATTTTTGTACCAGTTTTTAGAACCCTCTCTCTATAATACATATATATATACACACACACATTATATATATATATATATATATATATCATATCATATTACCAAAACTATATGTAAATAATTAATTTGTTGTTTGGGTTGTTTTCTACAATGCAGCCAGCAAAGGTTCTAACCTTCTGCAATTTTAAATTGTTTTAAACACTTTGAGAATGTTAAATTATTTATAACATTAATTATTTGAGATTTTACAGCTTGGCTTATTGCTTAAGGATTACTATAGTGCAGTGCACTGTTGCAAATAATTCTGATTCAGTCATTAGGTTAATTTAGGATATTTAGTGTAAAATGTTTAACATAAACTTCAATGTATTTTGCTTTCACAAGGTAAAACTAATCCTTTGCACCAGTTTGGATTGAGCAAGGAATGGATTGTGTACAGTTTATAAAGTCAGAGTTCTGTTGGAACTAGTTCCTTATCAATTCTGAACTATGTCATTTTCTTTGTGCATTTATTAATTTTGGCAGAGCTGTGATGGATTTTTTGTACATCTGCATTAGTAGCTCACTTCTGCTGCATATAGTACATAACGTTTATATTTTCCTCTGTTCAAACATTACAAATTTATTTTAATTTGGCTTCCTTTGATGTTTCCTATTTTAAGGAAATAAACTTTGTAAATACAATGCAATTGTTGTCTGTCTTCTACAACAGAGATTTTCAATCTATAGGCAATAGCCCACTTCACTAATACCCAAAATATTGAAGTATCTTGGCTGGGATGCAGAGTAGCAACTGGGAGACACCTGGATATAGAGAGGGAGGCAGTGGGCACCTCCGAAGGCAGCATGTCATGTAACTCAGTAAAATATGCAAAAGACTGACACTGAAAGGAAAAATGGGTAACAGCTTGATTGGTTGAAATAAAATGAAACAGTGGTGGTGGTGGGGGGAGGGGGTTTCCTTTTATTATTTTATCAAAACACCACTTTGTTCATTAGAAATTCAAAATCATGTGCATTTACTGTCTTTGAACCCTGTAGCAAAGAAAATGGTTTTGTGTTTATTATGATCATAACTCTTTTCTGGAAATGTTGTACTCACTGTGATTTCCACATTGTAATGTGATATTTACAGTAATGTTTTGGACTGAACTCCTCTGATACATTCACCAGTAAAACATAAAAATAACGCTAAATAAGGTTGTAATGAACACAAGTCTAAAGTCAGAGGAAAGCGAGGACAACAAGTTACTTATGGAAGAAGAGAAGCCAGGATCTCGGAAGAACATAAACAGCTGGAGTTAGACAACTGAGCAAGATCGAGCAACTAAGCAGACAGGGCAATTCAGTAAAGTCATCTCCAGAAATGCAGGAGATCTTTTGTATGAGTTCTTTTGTTTTTTTATTCCTACATACATCACTCTGTAAACCTTTGGTGTGTATTTTTAAATATTAAAACATATGCCTTTATGATATATACTAGGGTTGCACCGATACCACTTTTTTGGAAAACGAGTACGAGTTCGAGTACTTGCATTTCAGTACTCGCCGATACCGAGTACTTAATAAAAACATGATTTAAATTTACAGGTAACAGCTTTAGTCATATAATTTAACAAAAAAAAAACAAGGGACTAGTTTGAAATTAAGAACATTTATTTAAAATGAAAAGCATGTTGTATGCAACATATTACAGAATAAATAATTATAAAAAAAAATTTTAACAGTGACAGTGCAACTCAAGTATTTTTTTCAGTTTGTTGTAAACTCTGGCGCTTTGGACAACACAAGGGACATTAATAAACATCTTTGCTATTTAGTGCACAATATTTGAATAAACTAACAACATCCACCAACATAGAAATGTGGCAGTCAGTGCAACTGAGGTAGGTATTAACATCAAGTCTAAGATGACTCACTTAATGGAGCCTATTTAGAAAAAGTGAGTGGCAGGTTTTTTTTTTAAGAAAAGTAGCTTTTCTGCATTATCAGCAGTCAGCCTGTTTCTGTTTTCATCTATAATGTGTGACACTGAGCTAAAAAGCCTTTCACTTTCCACACTGCTACATGGGGCTGAGAGGTATTTCTGGGCCATTTTAGCCAAAGTGGGGAACCTGACTTTGTTGACACCCCAGTACTTCAGAGGACTGTCTTCACGAGGGCTTGGGGCCTCTCCGAGGTATGTGTCGAGCTCAATGGCAGCACCTGGAGCCCTGCGTCATTCATGGCTTTAATCATGTTTTTGGCATTGTCACGAAGCACAACATGTACTGATGTTTTAGGTATACCCCATGTCTGGAGCATTTCCTCAAACACATGCGCTATAGCCTGGCTGGTGTGCGAGCCACGGAATTGTTTTGCATGTAATATGGCTCGTTGCGGCGTGAAACTCTCGTCTATCCACTGGGAGGTTAGGCTAATTAGCGACATGGGGCTAACACTGCTTGTCCAAATATCCGTGGTGAAACTAAACGCAGAGGAGGCTTGCAGTAGGCTGTGGATATGTTTTTTCACGGAGTCGTGTAGTTTAGGCAGCTCCGTGTCAGTCATATAGCGGCGGCTTGGGACATCATATCTGGACTCCAGAACATGGAGTAGACACAGGAATCCCACATTTTCTACCTCCGAGAGTGGCTGGTCACTCAATGCAATGTACTCGATAATTGCCTGTGTTATTTTCACAGCACGTGGATTGTCTCTGGACATTTTCTCTCGTCTTGCAAGAGTTTGCTGCAGCGTGGGTTGTGTTGGTTTAGAAGCGTGGGTAAACTCTTTGTACTCGTTGTCTGGTTGGGATTTTAGGTGCTTGATTAAATTACTTGTGTTAAATGCGCTACCTTTTGAGCCTCCTCTGGACAATTTCGCTGAGCACAATTTGCAGTCCGCCTTTGTTTTGTCGTCTTCATTCACTTTGAAATAGTTCCACACGGCTGACATGTCTCGCCTCGCCTTCTCCCCGCTCTGAGCTGCAGCCGGGGCCTGGGGGCGGGCACTCGGCGCCTGTGATTAACCCCTTACACGCCGCTCAAACATAGACATTTCTCAGACCGTGGTATCGGTCCCCGGTATCGGGGGACTTTTAACGAGTACGAGTACTTTAGAAAATGTGGTATCGAGGCCGATACCAGATACCGGTATCGGTATCGGTGCATCCCTAATATATACCTTGTTCTTTGCATGAATCTGGGACTATAGAGAAATCAGTGGAGTGATCTTCCTTTTATTATTACAGCCATAGAGCTAAATGTGATTGTGAAGCATCAGAAAATCTGTACTGGTTAAAAGGTGTTTTTATAATTTAAGCAGGATAGATGAGAATGTGAAATAGCTACAATACTCTCATATGGCTTACAATCCATGGTATGTCAATGTTCAAGTTCAACTTTATTGACATGTAAAATGGAATTCTTACATGTCTCAAAATAATCACAGTAATATAATAATAAAAACTATAAGGTTATAATGTATTCCAGTGTTTTAATTTATTTTTGCATTTTGAAACTGAATGTTTTCAACTTTTCAACCATAACACTGCATTTCCTTTCTCTTTTTTTCAACAAGGATGCTATTTACTATGCTAATAAGTACAGTAACTAGAAAACATACTAAATCATTTTATTGGTTATGAAAGATAAATATAATGGATATTAACCTTGGTGAATGTTAGTTTTAAATAACGCCTGCCTTTTTCTTCCTAATACAATAGGGGAATTTTGTACGACACAGAGGGAGAAAAGTCCAGGTCTAACGATTCTCTTTAAAGCAACTTTTCTTGTTGCCAAAGATTAAAAACATAAGGACACAAAGAGTTAATCCTCTTCATTTAATTATCAACACATGACTTTGTAAAACATCTGCTTTCCAACTTACATACAATGGCTAATCTCCTGGGAATGCAAAAAAGTTAGCTAGGAAAAAAACAGAGTGTGTTTGTGTTAGAGAAAGAGAGAGTGAAGGAAATGACGTATGCTTTATACAAGGGGTGTTGACAGATTACTTAAGGAAGAACAAAAAAAAGAGGATATAGGTTAAATTTAAGGTGGGGTTTTGTTGCAATTTTATTAAAGTGATGAACATTGTCTAGCTTACTAAACTGGCTATGCATGAAGGAGCTTACTTACACTTGGTTATGAAGAAATCATTTTAAAATTATGGAGAAAAAAAATAAAATGGACCATAAATACTCTGTTGTTATGGGCCTCAGTGGCAACACTAAACTGTAAGCTTGGGATTTTGCTAAAAAGGGTCACTTAAGAGATGATATGTTAAACTGCTGATAGATTTTCCATGTGTGTCTCACATATAAAAGGAAGGAAGTAAAGAGTGAAAAAAAAAAAATAAGGCAAAAATAAATAAATAATAATGATGTGTGGTGTTTGCCACTCTTTTAAGCTTGCAGCAATACAAATCCAACTACCATGTAACAGATTCATGCTTTTAACTCGCTTGGTATAAAGTTAATACAGTTGGTCTTTTATTGCCCTTTTACTCTATTAAACGAATATGTGAACAGTCCCACTACTGAATACGACAACATATTACTTTCTACAAGGTAAAAAGGAGTTGAACTATAAACTTCTTTATAAGCTATGAAAAAAATGAATATCAGTACCAAGTTAACTGTTAGTGAATTAGGGTTAAGAAAGATAGCAATACGATTATATATTAATTGTGGTTTACTTTTTTTTCATTCTTCTGTAACATTTAAAGTCTACAAACAACAAGAAATGACTTAAAAACATTTATGTTAGGTAGAATACCCAGTGGGGGCTCATAAGTCTTTTAGCCTTGAAACCCCGACAGATTATGTTTTTTCCTCCGTCTTATCTACAGTTTTTGTCCTCCTGGTCATCTGACCTTCTCATCAGACTCATCTTTATACATACTTATAGTACAATATTTTATATATAAATGTCTAAGCGTGGAAGTGGGGCTAGGGGCTCCACCTACGAGGAAACATCACTAAACACGCATGGAAGTGTGTATGTCTTTCTGTCTGGCTTGGAAGTGCAAGGCTACTACAGCATGAAGCTCAGACAGCCGGTAAGGTGTCCCCAAGTTAACAACTCAGAAGAAGAAAGCAACTCTGTGTGACGATGCGGGTTCAGCTCCATGCTCCCATCGCTGTTCGGGAGCCCTTGAATCCAACACCGTCGATAATGTCACTGAGATGAGCTAGACAGTGGAGGCAACAACATAGCAAGGGGATGGTTCAAAAAGTGCAAAAGTGCTTTTATTTAAAATCAAATCAACAAAAATATTCAAAGTGCAGTGTTCCAAGTAAAGTGCTGTGCATTCAAATGTCTTCATTAAATAAATAATCCAATAAGAAACGTGGAGATAAAAAAAAACAAAAAAAAACATTAAATAGAACAAAAACAATCCTTTAACACCTGAGGTTAAAACGTTCTATAGGAAGCAGTCTTTAAAAACAAATGACAAGCTCAGTGCTTCTTTTCTGTTAGCATCTCACCTGCTTCTCCCGCATGGGCTATGCAGCAGGAGAGACTCTCTCTGCAGCTGCCCTTTTCTACACACAAACACAGGTCTGGAGACCTCCCGATCCTGGCTTCGATCTGGCACTCATCCCAGGCCTGAGACTTGGACTTCTTTCCCTGCCTGTGCTGCTTCGGAGGCCACTCCTGTATTGCGGTCTGGAGTGCCAACTCCTTGAAGCTTCTTTGGAGCCATACTGCCAAAAACTGTCTTCGTCCGTACTCCAAAATCAAAAATACTGTCTCACATTTACCACCTCTGATCAGATCCCACCGCTGCCACCAAATGTGACGGTGTTGGGTTCAAGGGCTCCCGAACAGCGATGGGAGCATGGAGCTGAGCCCACGTCGTCACACTCTGTTGCCAAAGTAAAACCACCGAGAAAATAGAGAAACTCTTACACATGTGAGATGAGCACATTGGCAAAATGGTATCCCTTTTACTTTTCCTTCCGCAGCTAATACACAAACGATGTGAGCACATCAGCACAACGAAACCTAGGAGAGAGACACCCAGAGTAGTTCCTTTCAATTACCTGACATCTCTACATTTCAAAATTTTTTTTGTCACGATTTCAATAGTTTCTAGGACCCCAGACTTTTTACAGCATAGGCTTACACAGCTAGTTATATATAAAGAGACTACTTTTCTGCTAATTACGTCTATGTTCTGTAAGCCCATATTGATTTATTTTTTTATTTATTCATTACGATTCTTGTCTAACTTTCATTGTTCTTTTCTTGCAACTATTCCTTTGACTTTTTTAAAGAAACTTTTGCTATTGTACATCCTGTGTACAGAAATAATTCTGAATTAAATGTTGCTGTTGTTTAAAAGCTATCATTATCTGTATAGTAAAACCTACTTTATATCCTTCAAGTTCACTTGTTAAATAGAGCCAGTAGTTAACTATTAATCCATAAAATTAATTATATACTGCCCATATGTTTTCTTGCAATTGCAGGAGAAATGTATGGTTTTATACTGCAGATTAAACCCATGACACAAAAAATAGTGTTTTTCTACAAAACACTGATGATCTTGGACATGGCAGATTTATTAGAAAAATACAGATCTTTTCAGTTAAAAAAACAAAAAATACATGTGAGATCATAGGTCTTTCCTCTGGCTATGGGAATTCAGCTATGTGTTATAAAATTAGTGATTACCAATGACCATCTCAGTTCTTACCTTATTACAAATGTGTCACACAGGCTGATTTTATTCTAAACAAGTTCACGAAGAATGTATTTTATGGTGTTATTGTCATTGTAAGTGAGCAAGCTCAATCACATGAATATTTTTTTCTCATGAAAATTCACAGTAGTTGTACCCAATAAAATTATTTACTGAGTAACCTGGAGATAACATTCCAAATCAATGCCGCACAGTGGCTATCAAAGCAAGCTACATGACAAAATGTCTTGAGAGGACAAGTGATACCAAGAATTGCCATTACAATGAAACATGGAACAAAAAGTATGGCTTTATAATCTCATTAGATTCAGGCTACAAGGGTTATAGCAAAGCACAATAAATATTACATTGATGCAAGGGTATTATAAGAATGAGTTATAGGCATTATTATGGCTGGACAAAATGGACTTATATTGATATTACGACTATTTTGACGCAAAATGTGATATTCAGTATTTCTATAAATACATTATAATTGAAAATCACCATCATATAGACATGAGTATGCATGTTTATTACAGAGTCCAAACCCAGGTGTATTGTTTCACAATAATAATATGAAATATTAACTAAGGAAACAATTTTCTTCTTTTCATATTGAAACAATTTAATGAATAGCTGTTCCTCATAGAAACAGCTGAAATAACACTTTTGTTGTACATCTCCTCCACTTATTTTTATGCCTCCATTGTATGCATTGCTTGCCTTACTGCAGTGTCAGTTAGTCAGTAAACATGTCTCTCTCTCTCTCTCTGACTGTTTTATATAAGAAAAGAGAACTCTCTTAATTCATTACTGTGCTAATCACTGATCATAATACATGTACATGTGGATATTATACATATACTGTTTTATGATTTATATCATTTGTAATGATTCCAAATTAAGAATTTGCATATTCTTATCTGTGACTGTTTGTATGATGCGTGGGAATGTTTATTTTATAATGTTCACCAGCATAAGCACAGCCTTTGCAGCCAGGCAAATGGAAGTAACAGCCTGTCTGATATAAACCAGAAGGGTGCTTTGTTCTTGGACCTCTGTGCTAAAAATAGTTTGTCCATAACAAACACCATACTAAAAACATAAGGTGGCTCATAAGTATACTTGGTACCAGAGTACCCTAGGTCAAAGATCTAAGATCGACTATATACTGTAATCATGTCATCAAATTTGTGGCTGTATGTTTTGTAAACTCAGGTGAAAAGAGGGACAGTGGTGTCAACTGATCACAATAAACTGGCTTGCTGGGTCAGAAGGTGGGGAGCCACCTGGACAGACCTTGAAAGCCTCAGTGAGTAAGGAAGGTGAACTGGGAATGTTTGGATGAGAATCCTGTCCAGAAGTTTTCAACTCCCACCTCCAAAACATGCTTTTCCTGTATACCTGGGGAGACAGGAAACATAAGAGTCTGAACAGACTTTGTTGGAAGTCTCCTATGTGGAAGCAGCTGCCAAGAGTTGTGGCCTAAAAGCCATAACTGCTTCTTTAGGTGACAACCCAAGGACTCAATGGTGAACATTGGAGGTGGAGGATGCTATCAGGCTGAAGAAGGAGGCCTTCCGTGTATGGTTTGGGAGACTCCGGAAGCAGCAGAGTGATACAAACATGCCAAAAAGGCTGCAGCCTTGGAGGTCATGGAAGCAAAAACCTGGGTGTATGAGGAGTTTGGAGAGAGTATAGGAACTGACTATCGATCAGCTCAAAGAGGTTCAGGCAACACAGAAGAGGAAGGGAGGGATTCAACCAGGCTGTTCTCAGATACGGTGAAAAAATGCTGACCCATTCTGAAGATGTAGTCTGACTCTGGAAGGAACACTTTGAGGAGCTCCTGAATACAACGGACATGTCCGCTGTGGAGGACGCAAAGCCAGAAGCTGATGGGAGGCCAATACATATTTCCTTCAAGCCACTGAGGTTGAGGTTGTCTGACACAGTTTTTCAATGTTGCATGATTGTTGGAAACCATGCTCCTGGATTGGCAGACTGAGTTGGTGGTCCCTGTTTTTAAAAAAGAGGGAGCGGAAGTTGTGCTCCAAGTATGGGGGGATGACACTTCTCAGCCTCCCTAGAAAAGTTTATGCCAGGGTACTGAAAAGGAAAATCTTCCTAGTCGTGGAACTGCACATCCAGGAAAAGCAATGTGAATTAAGTGCAGGCCGCGAAACAGTGGACCAGCTCTTTATCCTCATGTGGAACCTGAGGGGGGCACTGGAGTATATCCAATTGGTCTACATGTATTCTGTGGACTTAGGGCTCGTTTATATTTCACGCTCAGAACATGTATGTGCACGCCATGCATTCCCATCGTTCAACTGACAAGTCCTCCAAGCATGCCCTCAGAAATTTAATGCGATTCGTGCGCGAGTTGCAGTACCAGCAAAAAGTTGGGGGGGCACAGGGTGATCAAGTTGTAACGTTATGTTAGAGTCTCTGTTTACTATTTACACTTGACAGCTATGTGATCCTACATGCGTGCTTTGATGTTTGATGAATGGTTCGATGTGGTGAACCAAAATGCCGACATACAAATGCATTTGCGATGCTTTTATATTGAAGCGTCGCATATTCCCCAATGTAATGACACAATACGTTTTAAAAGTCTCACATACCATCTTCTGTGCCGTCTTCACAACAGCATCAGAATGTATGGCAGTGTATTTGAGCCACTGAGAAAAAAATTAAGGACACAGTGAAAAGGCTTTTTTGTGATTAAAGTGGAAATTTCAGCTTTAATCTCAAAATATCCACTTTAACCTTGTTGTTTATCATTAAAGTAGACCATCGTAAACGTCATCTTAAAAACGACCCACTTGTTAATCGCTACGTGCTTCTGGGGCTTCCTCCTGAAGTGACAGCAATGGTAAAAAGCAATAGATTGCCACACAGAACACATTAAATTTATGATATTCCAGCTCCCTGCACATTTAGAATCCTTAGCTTTATACTTGATATCACTTTCATGATGGAAAGCATTAAAGTATGTATATTACATTTTAAAGATAAATCATTAACATCATTTAAATAATGAATACTGTTAATAATTACACATGTGGGGGTGGCACGGTGGCAGAGCGGTAGCACTGATGCCTTGCAGGGAGTCACATCCCTGGTGTTCACTGCCTGGAGTTTGTATGTTTCCAGGTGGGTTTGAAGTGTGCTCCAGTTTCCTTCCAAAGACATGGAGGTTTGGGGATTAGATGACGCTAAAATGACGCTATAGTGTATGTGTATGCTTGTGTTAACCTTGTGATGACCTATTTTTAAAGACCAATTTTAAAACTTATACTGGATTACAGGTATTATGTATTAAACCCAAGGAAGAAATGGAGTTGACAGGGTAATTCCTTAAGACTGGATGGAGAGCATTAAAGACCATTATAGGAATTTATTGCCAGTTAGTTGGGTTCAAAACCCAGTCATTAGCCCAAAACATTGGTATTCCATTCTATTATATCAAGGCAGTTCAGGAAATACTTCATACAAAAAATATCTGAATTAAATGCAGCACAATGATTACTGATCCTGGCTCACAGCTCCAGATCCAAGGTTCAAGTTTTGGCCCTAGCACTCACACATTCTTCCACTGTCCAAGTGTTTTTTTTTCTGGTTTCCTGTCACATCTCAAAGATATATGGGTGAGGTTATTTGTGACAATTGCTTCTCCAAAAGTAATTGTGTACTAACGTGGACTGCTGCCACATCCAGAATGTTTTTTGTTTTTTTTGTTGTGTGTCTGCTGGCAAGAAAGGCTCAAATTACTATAACACTGTACTGGAATCAGTGGTTTGGGAAAATTAATGAGTGAATGAATTAATATCATATAACACAGCACTGGAAAGAGCATAGTCACAGTTAGACTATACTTTACATAAAACAGATTTTTTTCTTTAATGTAACAATGACCCTGTCAAGCTGACCAGAAACAAAAGAACTGATAGTTTGATGGATACAAAAAAGAAAGAAACTGACGTAAGGGCTAAAAACAGACACTTGCCAGTGTAAATGTCAGAGCTATTTTTTAACATTTTCAAGTTAAAATAAAAAAAGGAAATAGGCATGCATATTTCTTGAATAGTTTTGCCCTTTACAGATAACCTAAAATAACCACTGGCAGTAATTATGACCTTGAGAACTACCTAAAAATAATTTGTGTAGCAAAAGAACATTTAGAAACACAGGACATAGTAATCAATGCTGAATTTAGAAAAGAAGCTATGCATAGCCAATGAGAACCATAAGATGTTCTTAATACACTATAAATCTAAAAGGATGTGTGAAATGGATAAAACTGAAATCAAAATATAAAAGAAAAACAGTTTAACTTCTAAGACTAAGCCTGTATATTAAACATAATTATTCGATTAGATGTTTCAGATGTAAACTAAAAACTTTAAAAGTGAATTTTCAAAAAATTTCAAAAATAGTACCAGTAGAAATAGAAACTGCATTTAAGGATAAGAAGTGCAAAATGAGAATGGAGTCAAATGTGCTTCCTGAAAAACATCAATAGTTAGTTTTAATTTGGGAATCTTCCTCTCTGGTTTAAGAAAACAAAATATGGATAAAATATGGAGCTGCGAATGTGAGGTAATAATATATTGTGTCTTGTGATGTAGTGAGACCATTTTGCC
The DNA here is from genome assembly GCA_026402145.1 of Polypterus bichir lapradei. NCBI lineage: Eukaryota > Metazoa > Chordata > Cladistia > Polypteriformes > Polypteridae > Polypterus > Polypterus bichir. The sequence continues at coordinate 4,708,692 of JANRMT010062812.1, read as the reverse complement.
ACTCTTCAGACATGAACTAGTGGGTTAACAATAGCAGCTAAAACAGGAATAAAACAGAATGCAATTAAAATGAAGGAATATCAGTGCCTTCCAAGTTTTCTTCTCCTTCTACATACAACTTATAAGAGGGAAATTTATTTCCAAGTTTTCCATATTGAACACACTCTAGCGAAAGACACCAAAAATCTAATCATCCATCCATTATCGAACCCGCTATATCCTAACTACAGGGTCACGGAGGTCTGCTGGAGCCAATCCTAGCCAACACAGGGTGCAAGGCAGGAACAAACACCGGGCAGGGCGCCAGCCCACCACAGGGCACACACACACACACACACACACACACACACCAAGCACACACTAGGGACAATTTAGAATCGCCAGTGCCCCTAACCTGCATGTCTTTGGAATGTGGGATGAAACCGGAGTACCCAAAGAAAACCCACGCAGACACGGGGAGAACATGCAAACTGAAGTGAACCCAGGTCTCCTAACTGCGAGGCAGCAGCGCTACTACTGCGCCACCGTGTCACCCAAAATCTAATCAACAAAACAAATTTTTAAATTCTCTAAGACTATTGGTATGCAAATAATGGCAAAACAGGTGCTTCTAAAATTGCTAAATATAATAGTTAAAGTGATAATTACTCTCTTTTAGACTGCTTTTTCAAATTTTAAAAATCACACCTCACTCCACACCTATCATCTCCACTTTTAATTCCTTTTAATGCTAAAGAATGCTGTAAATGCTTTAACTCTCAAGACACAGAAGCAAAATGTTATGTGTCTTTGGACTTCCCACCATCTAACTGAGGAAAACTCTTCCTTAGACACACCCTGGCAATCTCCGAACACCACAGTATAAGTTATTGAGTGCTACATTCTATTAGGCATTACAGAGTTCAAGAGCCTGCTGCACATAAATATGAATAAATATTAATGTTTATCAGTTCACTACCTCTGTTTTACCATACTGGTTGTAGGCTACACAAGATGGAGTGGCTGGAGCCAAAGTCTTACTTAAGTCAATGGAGATGCTGTGGAGATGGTCAACAGCTTTTAGATTCTTGCTTTAATCATTGCTATTGCTTTAACATAGACCATCGAAACAGATTAATTAATTAGGAAGGCACAACAGCACATTCATTTCTTTGAGCGATGAATGCACTTTGGTATGGCTTCATATGTACTTTGTAGGACAAAGTGAGCATTGCCCATTCTATTAGGCTTTCATGGCACACAAGGCCTTAAGAAAGCAGATTTAACAGGGATGCAGGTATCCAGCTTCACAAAACCCCCACTTATATTCCAAAATAATGGACTGAACTGCAACTTGTTATCAGGGTCTGCCTGGACTTTATCTGATAACAAAAGTGTAAATCAGAGTTGCACTGACATCTCTCCAAAGGCCCCTCTGCAGACCTCTTGAGCCAGAAGGCGCAAAATCAACTCAAACAAGGCAAAGACCTATAATTCAAGGGATGACAACTAAGATGAACAAAAGAACACACCTATTAGAAGACAAAGAATTTGGAGAAGGTTCAACCTTCCTTTAAAACACTCTGCACCATCCTGAAGAAACTCTCTAGGATATTCAGTGGACAATCACTGACCTCTCTGTGGAATCTCTCAAGACACACACTCAGGGATTCGCTCAGGGAGGAGGAACTCTCCAAAATGACTAAAAACATGTGAATCCTGATCTCTGAACCTAAATGTTATGAGCTGCCATTTTCCTTGAGGAGCAGAAAAGGTGAAACTCACTTCTCTTTGTGAATCTGACAGCTGAGATCCAGTCTTCAAATCTAAGCACTAAGCCATGTCTGCTTAGAAGCAGCCATTACTTCAAGTGAAGAGTTTAGCATCTAAAGTATTATGTCAGAAAGAACAATGCCCTTTCCCTATGAAATGGCAAAAGACAGCAGAAGGCAAGCTGAGGAAGCTGTTGCACAGCACTGACAAGAAACATGCAGCAAAGAGAAAAAGTGTACCCCAATGCATAAAGAATCTTCCATGTGAACCTGGAGAAACAACAAAGCATCAAATAAACAAACAATTCCACACAACATCAGACATTATCGATAAGGACTTGGTATTATAAAACTATTTACCTGTGCCAAATTAAAGTAGAACTCTAAATAACCTACTGTATAAACAGCCAGCCCATGTTATATGTTGTCTATGTAGCCTGTTATCTTCCAGTCTTATATGTCACTATATATAAGTTTTTATTATACTTCTATAATCCTTGTGTTTAACAATAAATTGTATTATTCTGTTTCTTAAAATGAATGTGCTTCAGTTACCTTGATATAAGTCTAAAGGCCAGAGACCCACCTCCTACAAAAGAGAAAGGTAAGGTAAATAAAGTAGGAGCCTTGTTGAGTAATTGGATTCATTACTGGTATTGCCAAAGGTAAACCTAATACTTAATTAACCATTTCTAATTCATATCCCACATTATAATGGAATCCTCCGGGGTGGCAGATTTATTGATTACAAATCATCAAAAATTTTTACAACTTGCATATGCAAAAGAATGTTTAAATACTACATGTTTACATACTACAGTTTTGCACGACAACTGCACAAAATCTTCTTTGAAGATATTACTATTATAATACACTTCCAAATATTGTGCAAGCAGCATCCTTTTACAGAAGCTCCGAATTGTCACTTTTCCTTTTTTGTTTCTGAACTTGTTTTATTTTTACACTAGTTATTAGGCTTGATCAAGATTAGATTTGATCTGGTTTCTGGCTTGTCACAGATAGTAGCCTTCTACAACTCTGTGATGGCCAGTGTGATTGTCTAAACTCTGGTGTGCCACACTGGTGACTTCACTTCAAGAGAGGTGCGCTGAATCAATAAGCTAATTAAAAGGGCAGGCTTAGTTATGGGACACACCTTGGACACCCTGGGGGCAGTAGCAAAGGACAATATAAAACAAAACTGAGTGCCATTATGAACAATGCTGCACATCCTCTCTTTAATATAACACTGGGGACTTTCAGTCAATGAATCATTCAGCAGAAGTGTGCCAAGAAATGCAACTAGGACTCCTTTATACAAAAAGCATGCCACACTTGACTGAGAAGTCAAAAGTTTTTTTCCTGTTGGATTTAAACTAACATCAATATAATACCATGACTGACCATTTCATGTTAATTTAAATAAAATATTTGGAAAAGAAAAGGGAGTACTTTCGTTGCTCTAGCTAATGACAAAGTTCAGAGTTCAAAATTTGACTGACACTCCTGTTAAAAAACCCTGTGTAATACCATTTTTTCATAATTAACACATATACAAGTTTATGAATAGAAGCTAAGGTCTGTGATATGGTTTGCATATATATAGCTAGAAATCCACAAAGGAAGAAAATTAATCACATATCTTAAAATAGTCTTATATTACTGAGCTTTCGACGCCTATCAGGTATTGTCATCAGAAGAAAATGATTAGGCATTCACAAACCAAAAGCAATATATAGCAAATGAAGAAGGGGGTGAGGGTAGGTGGGTATAAGAGGGGTGTATAAGTAAGGTGAGGTTCGGTGGGTGTTGGTCAACAACAACAACAACAACATTTATTTATATAGCACATTTTCATACAAAAAGTAGCTGAAAGTGCTTTACATAATGAAAAAAAAGAAAAATAAAAGACAAAATAAGAGATTAAAATAAGACATTTGTTAACATAGAAAAGGAGTAAGGTTCGACGGCTAGGGTGGACAGAAAAAACAAGAAAAAACTCCAGACGGCTGGAAAAAAAAAAATAAAATCTGCAGGGGTTCCAGGCCACGGGACCGCCCAGTCCCCTCTGGGCATTCTACCTAACATAAATGAAATAGCCCTCTTTGTAATAAAGTCTTTTTATTATTTGGATGTTCTTCCTGTTAAGCTTGTAAATGCTAGGTTCATGTCCATGTGTCTGTTTATCACGTTTTCATTGTATAACCATGATTCAGCCAGCTCTCTGGAACTCTTCATATTTACACTGAATATTACTTGCACCATGTCCCAGTTAAACATGTGTCCGGTTGAACTGATATGTGCTTATATCAGAGACAGTGAGTCCTTCCTTCTTGCGATGTTCTTGTGTATGTGTTGGAAATGTTTTAAATGTTTGTCCTACGTATACAGCTGGGCATGCACTGAATGGTATGCTATATACTGTCTTTTTCATGGTTTATGTGCTGCTTTAATGCCCGATCTGGAGCAGATGCACGCTTTGGTTTCTGATACGCCATAGTTTAAAAAAAAAAAAAAAAAAACTGTACTCAGTAGAAAGGGAGACTGGGTTGGTGCCAATTGTTTGCTGAGGTCTCGGGTGTCTCCTATGTAAGCATTGTTTGATAAATGTTTTGGAGTAGCCATCTGATGTAAACAGATGGAACAAATAACGATTTTCATTCTTTTTTGCTTCCTTTGTTTTTCAGAGTGTGTATATCCTTTTAAACAATGTCAACACTAATCTGTTCATGCAATAAGGGATTATTTCTCCCAAAGTGTAATATTTTGTCCACATAACATTCTTTGCAATAAACACTTGTAAGCAAAGTGGCGTTGTTACCTCTTTCACTGGAGATGTCCAGGAAATTGATGCGTCCATTCATTTCTCTTTCCATGGTGAACTGAAGATGGCATTTATCATTCAACAATCCACAAGATGTGTTCTATATGAACTTATTACCGAAACACGCTGCAAACTAACCACATACAAATCAGAAATGACGAAGCAACCATCCAGGTTTTTTGCAACATGTAGAGCAATGGTTAAGATGAATGGACCAAACACATCCATAATACAGCTTCCAAAAGCAGTAAATCTAAGTGTGATGAAATCAACAAAAATGGAACAAACTCACAGGGAGTATACCTACTAAGGAACCACAATCTGGAATATACAACCTCTCCAAAAGACACCTTTTCACTACAGATCAAAATGTTCTTGCCAGAGGTTTAAAGTTCAATCATAAAGATGCCTCTGATGTGAACTTCCCAACCACCCAGGAAAAAATTATACTAACTGAAAAGACACCAGAAGACAATGCACAAGAAATAAGGTGTGGCGTGGCAGCTAGTTACATACAAGACATCCAATAGTATTTATCTCTAAAAAAGAACAGAAGGCATTAAGATTGCTACGCAGTGATGAAAGCATCTTTAGAGGAAATACTCTCTGACACTATTTACGAACAACTAGCAATAGCGACCCAACAAAAAACACCTTGAACATAATTAACATAAGCTCCACAGCAACAACCATTTAAATATGGAAGATTATTATAAAATTAAATCCAATGTTTGCGAACTGCCCAGAATTCTACACCCTTCCAAAAATCCATAAAACCCCCTTGAAATTCAGACCTTTGGTCAGCCTAACAAGTGGGCTAACATTTTTCAAATGCTGAAACATTTAACATAGAGATTTAGATTATTCAGTTAGCAGCGACAAGATGGCATTACAGCACCTGAAACATATATCCATCGATGATGAAGAATACATGGTCTAATGTGATGTTGTGTCGCTATACACCATGATCCAATTCATATGGCCACAGAGACCTTACTCTCAAAACTAAATAACGACACTATAATAACGGCATGAATGAAGCTGACCACAAAGGATATATTACTTTTAACACTACTTTGCCAGAAAACTCACTTTGACTTTAATAGGAATTATTACAGACAGAAAGAAGGCAAGCTAACGGGATCACCGTTATCAGGACTGTTAGCCAAACTGGTTATGCAGTGATTATAAAGTGTGACTCTAACTTTGGTTATGCTATGTAAGTGATATATTTGGCATATTAAAAAGTGACCAGCTAAATGAATTCTACAACCACATCAACTCAGCATTTCCTGCAATCTAGTTCACCATGAATGAAATGAATGGACGCATCAACTTCCTGAATATCTCCATTGAAACAGGTAACAATGCCACTTTGATTACAAGTGTTTATCGCAAAGAATGTTATGGTCCGAACCCCACCTTACAATTTCCCCCCTCTTACACTCAGCCCCCCCCCCCCCCCCCCCCCCCCTATTTGTTACATGGACACCTGAGAGGCATCGAAAGCTGAGGAATAAAAGACTATTTTAAGATACATGATTCATTTTCTCCTTTTATGGATTTCTAGCTCTATATATATGTTATATGCTCAGGCCGAGCAGCCATAGACTGTGCAATACCTTCCTCTGGATGCTAGATGGCCGCCCCCCTGAGTTGGAGCGGTGCCTCGGTTTCATGGGAATTGGAGTTGGGTGCAGTCCTGTTGAGTCGGCAGGAGGAGGTTGCCTGAGAGGAGTGGTGGAGGAATATTAAGAGTGTGCTTTGTTGTGGATGCTTTATTTACACTTGGGACTGAGTTGTGCCTGTGGGGATTAAGGGGAAGACGTGCCCCACAGGTGAAGAAAAAATAAAAGTTTATTTATTTTAACGTGCCTCTGGTGTGAATCTGTGTTGGGTCAGGTGCTAATATAGCGCCTTTTGTTACTATATATATATATATATATATATATATATATATATATATATATATGCATACGTACATACATATGTATATATAAAGCTTGCTGCATCAACTGTAAATTTGTGAGGCATAAGAAACTTGGTCATAGGAAAGTTGAACCAGGGTTAGGCAGTTTTAGAAGAAACATTAATCTATGTTAATAAATTTAATATATAGTTCTAATAAAGCTACATCATTCTATGAGGACAAAATTAGACATTGAAATGAAGAAAAATGAACTACAGTTGGCTAATAAAGGTCTCAAAGATAATAAAGCAACATCTTCAAATGCACAATTATACTACGATCACAACTTAGTATTTCCAACTGACATGCAGACAAATTTAGTCTAAGTAAGAAAACAAAAGTATGAATAAAAATTTTCAGTGAAACCAATTCATGCATTCTCATCTTACAACCAGGAATTGAATTAGTCGACATGACTGACATGCTGTTAACTGACGATCATGGTGAAAAGGACTACAAATACAACTGAGAACTGTAGCACACAAATGCTATAAAGTCAAACATGAGAGTATATAATCCAAACTTTCAAGGGGGAAAATGAAGTAATGGAAATTTGACATGGTCTCCACACAAAGATAGCACAACATCTTCTTTACCAACCAAGATTATCAGTAGTTGAAAAATTAATTGCAGATCCCTACATACACTTGATAATGTGGTAGGTGGGTAACAGGCATTCTCCAATTTGTATGTTTCTATGTTTCTTGGATTGAAAAGGATAAATGGGATTCATCAATTATAAAATGAATTCTCTCTTACCTGATATACCACCATCCTTCTAGGTTCTTCTGGATGACCTCCACGGTAACCCCTTTCTCAAAGCCAATCTCATCCTTGCTTTGGCTGACATAAGGCTGAACAGTGACATATTTCTCCTCTAATATGCAAAAAAGAGACTTATTTATAATTCTCAATTTCCTATAAACATTCACTAGATAATTTTATATTATGTATTGTTCAACACAAGATCTATGAATAGCAAATTTAATTGTTCTCCTAATCAGAATGATATGAAGACCAGAAAGCACTGCAGTTTTCCAACAAATAATACCAGAACAAATTACTTTTAAATTTTTCTAGAGATAAAAAGTAATTAAATAAGGCACATACTAAATTTAACACAAGACCCATCAAAAGCTTTTTTAGATAGTATACATATATATAAATTCACACAGACAACACATAAGGGTGCATATATTTCAGAAGCCGTTAGGATGAAACATCAGCCCCGAGACTGTAGAGACTGCTTCTCTGCAAACGTTCACCAAATCTGAGGGCAAACTGGGGAAAAGATTCCCCTAAAAGAGAGACTATTTGGTCAAAGTAGGAAAATAGTGATATTGGTCAAGTTTGCAGGTGGGAAAATTGGCAACCACAGTTAGGCAAAATTGTCTCCTTTGCATTTAAATATTGTATTAACTTTATGAGTTTGTTTTTGTTTGTTTTTTTTTAAAACAACATCTAGAAGAGATTGGGAAGCAGACATACTACATGCCCCATCACAATATATACTGTGTGTGTATATATAATTGCATATTACATAAATAATTATTATATTATATAAATAATGCTATTCTATTAATTCTGGCCTGTTTCAAAGACACAAACACATAATTTCAGAGTGATACATATATTTACCAACAGACTAGAGAACAAAACAACATTAAATAAAATATTAGATCAGGCAATAAATGGCACAAACTTAGGAAATATCTAATTACAAATGTTTTCAAACATGGCTTTACACAGCACTGTATGATAGCCAGCACTTCATTAGGTAAATCTACCTAACATTGAGTTGTCTACTCATCTGGTTTTTGTTCAAAAATTGAACAATCCCATTCATGTAGAGCTCCTTTGCTATAAAAGAGAAGCCTTTGTAGCATGATAGGCTATCTTGCTGAAAGAGCCCATTTACAGATGAGTACACTGCTCTCTGGAAGAGATACACCTGACTCCCAGTAATGCTCACATAGTCTATGGCATTCAAAAACTATTTTACTAGATTCAAGACACACAAAATGTTCCAAAGAAACAAATCAGCTACCATTACAATGTCACAATCAGTTTGTAGTCATGACATCTTTCAGATAGTATCCATGGACTTGTGAGACTTTCATCATGTAACTGCTCTCCCATCAGTGTCAAACAGCAGGGGCACAGATTCATTATAGCAGGCATTTTGTATTTCAGCCCTCCACTATTTTTATTTTTCTGTAATTGCCCACTGTTTTTGCACCTTCTTGTTTTTTGCTAAGAGGAATAACATTTTATTAGGTCTCTGTCTGTCATAACCCATTAGTAAGAAGGTTCAAACTGTATTTGAATGTGTTTTTTTTAGCACAGCAGTTTTACTCAACTGTTACAGCTGACTGACTGTAGTCATCCGTTACTCTGCACAACTCATGTCAGCCTTCAGCTAAATTTTTTAATCAGCAGTTTGTTTCCAACCACAGGACTAGAATTACCTAAGTATTTTTTTGGGTGGCAATTCAAACTTAATACACAGTTGACGCTGTCATTTGTATTAACCACAGTAGGGGTGTTATTCCTGATATGTCCATGTTAACGCTACCACATCACAGTCTAAACTCTTGAGACTTTTAGTCTACTATATTTTCAGTTTGCATTACACAAAGTTCCACTGCTGTGTCTTATCTGCTTTAAATCATATTGACAGCACCCAAAAAAAAAAAACACACACAAAAAAAGAAAACTGATCACTAGGGGATCAACAATGCTAAGTGAAGAAATTTAAAAATCCATACTTTAAATATTGAACCCCAGTAATTACCAAAATTCTCCTAATGAAAATCCTATTATTAATCTGTACATACATTCAACACTAACACTTAACACATAATCATGTTGGAAAAATTTGTACTGATGATACAGTATACTGACTGTATCTGCACTGGTGTCAGGCCAGACAAGTCTAGAAAGCAGTCCAGTCACAGTCAGCAATGACTTGCACTTCTCCCATGGGCCTGACATGGAGATAATTTAAGCAACATTCAATGAAAGCAAATAGCATGAATAGTAGTAGTTGTTATGTAGAGCAGATAAAGGGTCAGCTTGATCATATAACAATATGTGGAAGAAAGACTGTCTCCTTTGCATGACAAATCTGCCTAGTGATATTTTTTAGACTGTTAATACAAAACTACAAATGGCTGCCATCACACAAAAATCTCACTTTTTTATGTAAGCACTGTTCCCAGACCACTCTAAAATAGAGCACGTAAGGAGCATTTTGGGATAACAGCCAAAACCCATTATATAACTTATGTGGCCAACAGCCTCCCTATACAAGCCCTTACAATGCTACTTAAGTAGCACTTTAAGTGGCTGGCAAAAAGAAAGCATTGAAGTGGCAGTTCCAGAAGAATGGACCCTATGATTCCAGGAGGCATTGCTGATCCCAGAAGTTAATTTTGGGATATTCTCAAAAGCAGTATCTGAGTGGGGCTTACAAACAACAACTAGTGTTGAAGGGTTCAAGCGACAAAACAAAGAGAGACTATATGATCAACGAGAGCTACAGTTCTAGGGTCTCATGTTTAAACCTTGCTTATGTTCAGAAATATGTGCAAGACATTTCTTAGGCAAAAGTCAGGATTTATAAAACACAAACCTGGCATGAAAGTTGGCTGAAGGTTACGTCAAATTTTGAATATATGTATGTCCTATGTAGACATATTTTTGGGCAGGACAATGAAGTGAATAGAAAATCAAATTATAGTACATCACAGTTACAGTAACACAAACATCATGACCCTGAAGTCTGCTTCTCACACTACTATTTTACAAAATAAAGGAACAGAGTTTCAGCTAGATCACCTCACAACAATGTTAGTTCTGCATTTGAACATTACATATTAATTGAATGAAATTGCTTTCTATTAACAAATTCCTTCTGTGAATTGCACTGATTATATTAGAAAAATCAATAATCTCTGGAAATTGCCTTTTCTTCTCGGCTTGCACACCATGACCATAAGGAAATTGGACTGGGTAGCATTTTAATTATACTATTCCATACAAATGGCATAACACAGCTCAAGGATGATTGTGAGTCTCCTGACTAGTCAGCCAATTCATGCTCAAAAGTGTCCTTTGCCAAATACCCTATCGTTGTTAAAACCTCTGACAGAACAGGGGCCCACTTACTTTCTGTAATGTTGGCTTCAGTTCAAAAAACAATTTTAAGACGACAGCCATTGGGAAGTCGAAATCATCATATAAACCAGCCATCATCATTACCCAAAAAATCATCACGATCCTGTAAAACGTGCATGTTGCATAGTCCCATAGTGTTGCACAGCCCTGTAAAAGGTTTGCTGCATTTTGATGGCATGTTAAGTACAGCACAACATAACACAGAAACACGGACTGTTTCTCCCACCTGAGCTAGGCCAAGATAAGCACATGGATGACCCTCGGGACATCAATGCAAAGGCAATTCAAAGACATCTGGATGTTGCACGTCAGATATAAAGCCACTTGTGTGTTGTACAACACTGACATTTACTTGAAAAAAATTTTTTTTCCATTCTTCCTGAAGAGTGCACTTGTTCTGTTATATTTGTACCTTTTGTGAAAGTGTTTCTTTGATATTTGGACTTCAGGCTTCACACATTATAAATTTCGTGTCTACATTTTGTCAACTATCACTAAAACATGAAAAACGTTTCTTTTTTAACAATGTGTTTACATAGATCGGGGTGCCCAATGCGTCGATCACGATCGACCGGTAGATCGGAAAGGGAGTGCAGGTAGATCGCGTTGCATTCAAAAAAAAATTTTTTTAAATGTTAGTCTATCATATATTCACCCTATGGCATTTGCCACTTGATTGACATACAGGGCAGCCAGTCTGAGATCTCTTTTCTTCTACAACACTGGTCATCCTGCACGCACAATCAAACGCGCGAGCTACTGCAAAACTCCGGCTATCTAAGTGATCTAGTTAGCCTTCCAATTTATATCGACTAAAGAAGGGATTTAAAAAAAAATTGTTGTTTATGGGCTGGATGTGGAATTGGAAGAGAATTTTTTTCTCTCACAATGTTACAATAGAAGTGCGTTTGTCTGATCTGTCAATCTATCATTGCTATTCCAAAGAAGGAAAATGTGGAAAGGCACATTCGAACTGTTCATAAAAACTATGAAACTGACTTCCTTCCAAAAAGCGATCTGAGAAAGAGAAAGGAGATGGAACTAAAATCGCAGTTGAGACGCAATAGAAGGCGTGTGCACAACTTGACAGCATACGCTACAGGGCAGATTGAAAATTGTCTGTCAGACTTTATCTAATGGAAAAAAAGTAATGATTCGAGTGTTATCCAATGTAGCGGAGTAAGAGTAGCGTTTCTTCTTCACAAATGTACTCAAGTAAAAGTAAAAAGTGTGGTGCAGTAAAACTACTCTTAGAAGTACTATTTTTTTAAGAACTTACTCAAGTAAATATAACAGAGTAAATGTAACTCGTTACTACCCACCTCTGATACTCAATGTATTGAATTGTTATTGTGCCATAAAGGTTATTCAGTTATGCAAGGTATGACATTTTATATATAAAGTATACTATATATTATACTAGCAAAATACCCGCGCTTCGCAGCCGGGAAGTACTGCTTTAAAATTTTTATTAAGAAGAAAAGTAAACCTTTTTAAACTGAGAGAAAATATACCAATAATTATTTGTTAAGGATCTCTTTGTATGCCACGTTGTCAGCTCGGCCCTCCGGTTGTAATATGACCAAGCTGTGCTCTGAGCTTACTTTTGAGCATGCAACGTACAGTTGGCCATGTGAAAAGCAATCTTGCCTCAAATCTCACAGCTTGGATTGCTGCTGTCATAATCGGTTTGAGTTTCATGGTTTGTTTCAATTATGTTAGTATTTGCAGGACTTATTGTGTTGAAGTGACATTCGGCATCTGTCAAGCGTTGTAAGTATACAACTGGTTTCATCGATAACTTCGCATCCAGCTTTTGAGAGTTTAAACATTCATAAACATCAAAGTGTCCACTACTCAAATCGTCACCTATGAATTTAAGATATTTAAGAGGCGTTGGCGGTTGTCCAAAGGTGTAAAATATTTGGCCATTTCGGTACACTTGAAAGCGACAACCGAACAATTCAGCGGCAGCCATCAATTCACATGCAGAACCATAGGTGAAGGGCTTAAGCATTTCACTCTTATAGTGCTCCTGTGTAGTATAATTATCTCCTGTACCATCATTAGTCCGCACCTTGAACCTGTCCCAGTCATTCAATACATAAGACACAATGTTCCTCCGGATATCAAGAGTGAGCCTGATATGGTCATGCAATATGTAACACAGAGAATGGAAAAGGCAGGTGCCATCTCCGGGCATGGAAACCACTCGGTAAGTGACAGTTCTTTGATCGATGGTGATCACCTTGATAGACATGTTAATGGGGGTACAGTTGGAACGATAAAGGAAATGGGTACCTGAACAATGTAAACTAAGTCTAAAATACCTATACAATAACTATAATCGTAAGAAACGAACAATAAAACAGCGGAGAAGGTGTGGATTAAATAAAAAGGCTGCAGTTATCAGCAGGGAGACGTGAATACTGTGGCGAAGCCTTCTACCTACACGGGAAGTTGGAGAATTAGTGATGAGTGAATGAGTCAGTCAATAAGTCAGTCAGTCAGTGAGGGCTTTGCCTTTTATTAGTATATATATATATATATATATATATACACACACATATATATATATATATATATATTATATATATTTTATATATTATACTGTATATATAATATATATATATATATATATATATAATATATTATATAGCAAAATACCCTCGCTTCGCAGCGGCGAAGTACTGCCTTAAAATTATTATTAAGAAGAAAATTAAACCACACCTTGAACCTGTCCCAGTCATTCAATACATAAGACACACTGTTCCTCCGGATATCAAGAGTGAGCCTGATCTGGCCGTGCAATATGTAACAAAGAGAATGGAAAAGGTAGGTGCCATCTCTGGGCATGGAAACCACTCGGTAAGTGACAGTTCTTTGATCGATGGTGATCACCTCGATAGACATGTTAATGGCAGTACGGTTGGAATGATAAAGGAAATGGGTACCTGAACAATGTAAAGTAAGTCTAAAATACCTAAACAATAACTATATTCGTAATAAATGAACAATATAACAGCGGAGAAGCCGTGGATTAAATAAAAAGGCTGTAGTTATCAGCAGGGAGACGTGAATCCCATGGCGAAGCAAGGAAGGGAATGTAGAGACCGGAGAAACGGACGGCCTTATATAGGCAGGCAGCCAACAACGTGGGAGGCGTTGGGATGGGGGACCCAACGCCGCCTCACAAGGTGACCGAGCTGCAGGCTATGGACGTATATATGTACGTAAGTAGGATTCAGTTAGCGTTGGGAACCCGCGTACCAAATTTCTTGAAGATGGGCTCATAAGTAACAAAGAAAGACCGTTGAAAAGTTCAATATGGCGGCTGACAGTGGCATCATACCAGCGAAATCAGCACCAAATTTCAGCCTTCTACCTACACGGGAAGTTGGAGAATTAGTGACTTTGGAAAGTTTAATATGGCGGCTGACAGTGGCGTCATACCACCGAAATAAGTACGTACATTGGTTTCGGTTAGCACAGGGAAGCCGCCTACCAAATTTCGTGAAGATGGGGCCATAAATAAGAAAGTTCAACATAACGGACGTTGTTGACCGTTATGATCGTTACACGTAGAATTCCGAAATGAAACCAGCTTAACTTTTGTAAGTAAGCTGTAAGGAATGAGCCTGCCAAATTTCAGCCTTCTACCTACACGGGAAGTTGGAGAATTAGTGACGTTGGAAAGTTCAATATGGCGGCCGACAGTGGCATCATACCACCGAAATAAGTACGTACATCGGTTTTGGTTAGCGCAGGGAAGCCACCTACCAAATTTCGTGAAGATGGGGTTAGCCTTTAACCTACACGGAAAGTTGGAAAATTAGAGACGTTGGAAAGTTCAATATGGCGGCTGACAGTGGCGTCATACCATCGAAATAAGTACGTACATCGGTTTCGGTTGGCGCAGGGAAGCCGCCTACCAAATTTCGTGAAGATGGGGCTATAAATAAGAAAGTTCAACATGGCGGACGTTGTCGACAGTTATCGACCGTTATGACTGTTACGTGTAGAATTTCGAAATGAAACCTGCTCAACTTTTGTAAGTAAGCTGAAAGGAATAAGCCTGCCAAATTTCAAACTTCTACCTACACGGGAAGTTGGAAATTAGTGATGAGTGAGTGAGTGAGTGAGGGCTTTGCCTTTTATTAGTATACTAGCAGAATACCCGCGCTTCGCAGCGGAGAAGTAGTGTGTTAAAGAAGGTGTGA
>JANRMT010062812.1:4668684-4678749 GCA_026402145.1 Polypterus bichir lapradei | reverse complement strand
AAAGAATAAAGTTACGTTAAAACCAAGCACACCATTGTTTTTCTTGTGAAATTCCAAATAAGTTTGATGTGTCACATGACCCTCTTCCTATTGAAAAAACAAAAGTT
The DNA here is from genome assembly GCA_026402145.1 of Polypterus bichir lapradei. Taxonomy (NCBI): domain Eukaryota; kingdom Metazoa; phylum Chordata; class Cladistia; order Polypteriformes; family Polypteridae; genus Polypterus; species Polypterus bichir. The sequence goes on along the minus strand of JANRMT010062812.1, from coordinate 4,678,642 downwards.
GGATCCAAAATGGCCGACTTCAAAATGGCCACCATGGTCACCACCCATCTTGAAAAGTTTTCCCCCTCACATATACTAATGTGCCACAAACAGGAAGTTAATATCACCAACCATTCCCATTTTATTAAGGTGTATCCATATAAATGGCCCACCCTGTATATTATATATATATATATATATATATATATATATATATATATATATATATATATACATACACACATACATACATACATACATACACACACACACACATATACATATATATACATATACATATATAATTTTTAATGTAGGTAGATCATTTTGACCTGGTCATTTTAAAAGTAGCTCGTAAGCCGAAAAATTGTGGGCACCCCTGACATAGATCGTTGTAGACATGGAACACACATGAAATGCATGTGTTCCAAATAACGATATACGAGTAGTATTTATAAAAGGTGTGATTTTACTTGACTTCTCACTCTATACAACTCCAAGCAACTGACACGCAGACTTGAGCTGAGAAAACTGTGCGCGGTGGAGAATGTGATAGCAGACTGCTTGCTGCTTATCAACACATTTAAAGGACAAAAGAAGCTGACGGAGAGGTGAGAAATGATTTAAGATGGGACAGATCTAAAAGTTTTTTCGTAGGCTCTGGTAATTCTAGTGTTAAAGCCTTACATGGTTATTAGAGGGAGTTGACAGTGAGAGGCTAAAAGTGCGTGCATTACCTCATAGTTGTAAGATGATCTGAAATTTATAAAGGAACCTGGTATGTGGTACACAGTTTTATAAATCCAATTTTTTGTGTGCACTCTGATTTTGCCTTTTGATTGTAAGGAAAATTTCAGTATGGAATCTAAGCAAAGGTTTATACATTAGGCCCTTAGTGTTTATAGGTGGGTAGCTGCATAAGACAAACAGACAGCGATATAAATCCTGTATTAGCTAGGCCTGTTGAGGTGACCAATGTTTTATCTTTGTATTTTTGTAACTTAATTCTTCCTTCTGTTTACCTCCTTACTTATGTTATTATTTTATTAATAAAACATACTTTTTGAGAACTTTAGTCTCCTTGGCATTCACCATGCAATGAACAACTGATCATGCCTTTGGGGTGCAAAAACTGTACATTTTGTCAAAGAGTGTATCTAGAATGATCTTAGAAGAATATATGATCCAGTGAAACTTCAGTTCTCTCAATGAAGTTCATGTTGTATTTTATGTTTATTACTTAGCTGAAGTCTGTCTTATAAAAAACATATAGTACAAGGCCGCTGCAAGGCCACATGTGTTAGAAAACTGTAGTAACACGGCTGACATTTTGTATCAAATATGTTTGTTGCTAAAATGAACAGTTAAAACTTTTGATCACTGATTCATATAATGTAACTTTTTTGGAACCCAATGAAATACAATAAAACAAAACTGTATAGTTTTGATAAAATGTAAATAATACTTTACTTTTTCATTGCCAAGGAGCAGGCAAGTGTTTCCAACATTTAATTTCCATTTGACAATGTTTCATTTCACAAAATGTTCTATGAAAATTGGAAAAAGTTTCACAGACAGAGAAGAAATCACAAACCTCTGTCAGTATACAAGTTAATAAACAAGAGTTTCTCTAATATGACAGCAAAGAAAAAAATGTTCTGGGAGATTTGATCCAATTTGGAAATTTGTATTCTGCAGAACTAATAACCTTAACGAAATACCACACTAAACCTGCTATCCTTCAGACTCGTCACATATTTCCAGAGTGCTGTATTTGAAGCTAAAAAAGGGAAATACCGAGTAGTTTTGTATTAAACAAAACAGGCTTGGCAAACACAGCACCTACACATCTTCCAAACTATAAAAATGTGAATTAAAAAAATTATAAATAATTTTCCAACAGTCAGCAGTATTTTCAAGGATGGAGTATTTTCTACAACGGAAAATGTTTCTCGAGTCCAGAAGACATCAGCTTTCATACTATGTGGTCAGAGCTGCCAGCAGCATTAATGTCGGACCTTGGCCATATTCCATCACAATACTAAGTATTTCTCAGCAGTCTCTCTAAAGCAAATGGCACTTTACAGCTTTGCAGCTGAATAAAAACCAACTAAATATTTGACTAAAGTAATTGAATTAAGGCAAAGTGCTTATCAAATCTGATGCCAGTATGAACAAAATACTATAAACCCATTTATTAATAATACAATTCCATGACCAATTCATAACTAGATAAACATTTAAGGTCAATGTATAACATTAAACCACTGTTTTCCAAATGTTTATTATTACTTACTAATTACACTTTTTATAGTCCTGTTGTTGTAGTGTATTTTATTTGGTGTATTGACAAGTATGGGATGTACAAAATATTACTTTCTATGTAAAAGTCAGAATCCTTTTAACACTAAGCACACACAATTTTAGTCCAAATTCTCTAGAAGCCTGACATTTATGTGTTTATTACACATAATGTAATTTCTTTTAAAAATATAATGAGAACTGCATGTCTGTTCAAAATTTTTTGAAATAGTAAAGTACTGAAAAAGGTACACTTCCTTCCTTAAACTTTAAGTAAAATTACATAAATCACTCATTGAATAATTTATTTTTAAAATATCTCCCTCATTACATATTTTAAGTTTAACATCTAAATATTTTATTTTTTACATCTAATTAACAGCAATTTATAAAAGCCTAAATGTAATATAATTTATAATAGCCTAATTAATGACATACTGTATATCACACTGTTGCAAAATGTATGAAAAAAAATTCAAACTACTTCTGTCAAGGTAAAAAAGTCTTTGATGACTCTGAAGAAATAGGTGAGAAATGCCAAGTTACATCTGAGACCAGTGTATATGCCATGCCAATCAAAGCAAACATACATTACTGTAGACAGGGTTCCAGAAAAAAACTAGACATGTTGTTTGTTAGCCACACGCACACATCCAGAGTGTAAGACAAAAATAATGTTTCCCACTTTTCTCACTGACTACACATAACATCCATTGATTGGTCTGGAATGTACAGTATTCTTCTATGATGCCGAATTAATCAAAATACTGCTATATTGGTATTGGTGTATATAGGCATTATTCACATTACTTAATTGTCTTGCTCTGCTTGTAATTAGCACAACTATGCAACAATCTTCAACAATAACTTTAGATTCCTTTGGGTGCCCTCTTTTTTTATTTTTGTTCACCTCGACTTTGCTGTCGGTTCACAATTCCGCCCAGCGTCCATCGCCGGTCCAAGCGCTTCAGGTGAGCCTTTCGTCGCTTAGTAACTGGTGAGCATGAATGAAGATGGAAAAATTAAATAAAGAAAGAAGATTAATAAATTAAAAATATGATAAAAAATATTAGCTATACCATAAAATGAAAATGTTAGACAATAATCATGTAAAACATAGGAAGAAAAATGGTTTATAGAAAACAGAGGACAATGTGCAAACCCTTTGAAAACTTAATTTAACTTAATCTAAATAACAAAAAAAAGTGAATTATATACATCTCTTATAAGTAGAGTCCAGGGAAATATTTTAATAAATGTGCTTTTTTGCACAGCAATTAAACATTGGAATTGTTTACAGGTATAGATTCCTAGCATGAAATCCACATCAATAATAGTTTTAGCTCTTCAGTGAACTATAATGCACCATGTACATATTGTAAGCTGCTGCCCAGTGCATAAGAGATTGACAGGCAGTATGAGCTTGCACAGATAAGGAAGATGCCCCAGCATGGCATAATATAATATGACAAAAAAAAAAATCCTACACATATGCTGAATGCCAAAGAAGGGCAATAGGGACAGACACCAACACATGTGAGAGAGCAGTGAAGCCCAGGAGAAGCATGCGATGGACACCCAGGATGCTATAGGAATAAGATGAATAAAGGAATGGCACACATAGTAATACTTCCTGGCCTTTTAAAGGGCACAAAAAAACCTGAGATAGGCATATTCAGGACTCTGTAATAATGTTTTCTGAATAGGTAGAAAGTTGGAACCAAGCCTTTAATAGCAGGACCACCATGAATTCATTATAGGGAACTTTAGTTGGGGCAGAATTTGGGCAGCTCCTGACCCAATTTCTGAGGCAAAAACTGAAACACAAGTAAAACCTCTTTGCGATCAATGGCCCTTTAAATAATAAGAAAATGAATTGAGTGCTAAAAACCAAAAGATGACACGCCATGGCTGAGAAACAGTGAATGACACAAAGATTTTTTTTTAACATAAGCCATCCAACTTAACACCTGTAAGAGTGGGTCAAGAGGAGCAGTAAATTAATTATTTACTTTGTTTGATTTCTACATTATTTACTTCTTGTGTTTAATTTTGCCTACTGTAATAGGAGAACATCTGAATGACATAGAAAAAGACAGCCAAACCACAAACTGGTGTGTTACTTCTCTTTGTCTTCTCTCCTCATCTTTATGGCCATCACCAATACCTTGGAGAATTCAAGCAAGACCAGATGAAAAAGCATGAGAAAGAAAGAGAAGGAACAAGGAACGTGACAGAAAGGACCACGTTCCTTCAAACCCGCTGTATTTCAAAGGGAGCACCCAGCGATAGAAGTATGGTCGATAAAGTGTCTCTCACTGTAACACTCTTCATTCACCAAATATCTGACTGCCTCTGATTGTGTTCTTACCCCAACATGCTTATTATTAGTTAATTTAACTAAACATGTTAGGATTATTTGCATGAAGCGGGCCTTAATTTTCCATTTCAGAGAAATAGGATACTTAATGATGCACTTAATCTAAACGTTCACAGTAAATAGCAACAACATTTGTTAGCAACGGTATTCCAAAATCTCAAGACGTGAGCTTGCATAGGTACATGGGAAAACAATCTTATCACTAGGGAACTTAGTTTTAGTTTTAAGAAGTATAGAGCAAGAACTGATTTCAATTATGAACACCAAGAAGTCAATAAAAACAGCCAAATAAGTTATTTTAAAACATTCTACCATGATGAAAAACATGTAGTAGTATCCCTAAGCTTTCTCTAATCTCACACAGAAGCATATCAAAACTGGTTTAATTGGTTTTACCAATTTTAACTGGACAACAACCTAAAAGGTAACTTTCTTAATACAAAAATAATGATGCATGATGCTATCATTTTATAAAGGTTTTCAAAGGGTGCACATCATATGATAAATATGATATAAATGTTAATTATTATTTAATTAAAAATGCTGAAAATGTGTAAATGTAATTCATTTAGTTTCTATGGTTAAGATATGAACAGTTACAGCAGGCAGATATTTTTTTCTTATAACATGCAAATTATTATTTGAATTGATTTCTAAATATTACTTTAATCATGTATTTCTGATGATCAGCCCACCTATTTTGTGAAATAACAATAAATAAAAATATATTTACTTATTAACACACCCTATATTAAAATAGTCATTACATGAATTACTACTGCATGCACACCAAAACAGATATTTAAAAATGATTCATTTTGCACCCCTGTAATTTTCCAAACTCATGGCTACCTGGTAATACCAAATGGAACTGAAAAGAACAAAGTTAGTCTTGGACATTAAAAAAAAAAGAATATGATTGTAAACTATTGCAATTCCATTGCTATAATGGTTCAATGAGTAAATATAAGCATATTTTAGTCATAAGCTACATCTTTTACCTGAAGTCATATTTAAAATGAATTTAGTTAACAGTTCACTTATCTGCTGAACTTGCACTGCAAAACTTTATTGTTATGACCCCAAAGTAAAGTACTGCTTAAATATTTCATTGCCTTTCACCGTCCACAGCATAAAAAGTGGCTACTAGAGTTCTGGTGTACTCTAAATATTATCACTCAGTTGGGCAAACCAAACAAGAGTTTCAGTCCACTCTTCAACTCTCTAAAAGATCCTATTTCTATTATAAAGGCATATTTACTAATATTAAAATAATTATGCTATAATAATTGAATGTGAAAGTTATAATTTAGCTAAATGTAGTTTTAAATAATTCACAATTCACAAGTGATGCAGATCGTGAAGTAAAAAAATACTTAAACATGGCCTTATTAAAACAACATTTTTGTGGATAAAAGATTATTCCCATATGCTCAAATATACCCTGTGAGATGGAAAACTGAATGATGTCAGGCACAAAAATATGAATGCATGGGGAATATATAATTAACTCTTAGAATGCAAAACAGAATTACCTGGTTATGTTGCATTTTTAATTTTAGTCTAATGCCAACAATCAGACAAGAAACAGTCATCCAGAAAAAGGGTTTATGAAAAAGTGAAACTTCCCTATAACAGTTTATTTCAGAGTTCTGCACTGTACAGAAATAGGATCTTTTAGAGAGTTGAAGAGTGGACTGAAACTCTTGTTTGGTTTGCCCAACTGAGTGATAATATTTAGAGTACACCAGAACTCTAGTAGCCACTTTTTATGCTGTGGACGGTTAATAACTCTGCTAAAAGATTATTTCAGATAAATTTGCAGGAATCAAGGAAAATGTGCAGTAGCAAATAAATCAAATTAACAGCAAAAGCCTTTTCTATTCAAGATGCACTAAAAAGGCCTTCTGTAAAAAAAGATGTTTAAAAGAAGAAATCAAACAAAATTTTTAAGAATAGTTTCAAGAGTGGGGGTGTATTGCTGGCAAATCTCTTTATCACCATATTTTTGAGAAAAATGTTAGGCTATGGATTTTCATAATGCAAACATAAGTCTTAACCTTAGAAATGGTATGATGGCATAGTGACTAGCTTTGCTGCTTGACAGATCCAGTATCCTAGGCATAAATCCCTGGCCCAGTTGGTGTCTGGATAAAGTTTGTAATTTCTCTCCATATCTTAGTGAGTTTTCTGTGGGTTTTCCTCCTACATCCCCAAGACATGCATTTAAGGTTAATAGGCAATCCTAAACTGGCTTATGAAAATGTAAAAGTGAAGGAAATGTGAAAATAAAGCTTTTCTTACATGTTTATGACTATCTTTGGATAACAATTGTTTCGAATATCCTTTGTAAAAACTGTACATTCATTGGACTATAGGCTGAAGATATATTAATCAGGTACACTTCCATGAATGCTTTAGCATTATAAAATCACTATATATACACTGTGGTCTTCGGCTGGGGCTGGAGCCCGGCCGGGACGCCCAGGAGGACCAGAGGAGGACTTGTGCCTCCTCCAGACCGAGAGGGGGCGTCTGTCCTGGTTATACTGGAGGCCGCGGGTAGAGGGCTTGGAAGCCCAGCCCTGTAGGGACCCGTGGCCACCGCCAGGCGGTGCCCCAGTGCCTGATTATCCTGGGAGCCCGGCACTTCCGCCACACCAGGAAGTGCCGGGGGGAAGACGACAGGGGACACCCGGACGGCTTCCGGGTGCGCAGCCGGCACTTCCGCCACACGGGGGTGTGTCAGCGGGAGATTGCCGGGAAGCAGCTGGAGTCCATCCGGGTTCCTATAAAAGGGGCCGCCTCCCTCCAGTCATTGACAAGAGTCGGGTGGAAGAGTGGCAACGACTGGAGGAGGAAGGAGGCGGTCAGAAGAAGAGAGAGAGAGAGAGAGAGAAAAGAGAAGAAGAAAGAGAAGGCATTGGATTGGCCTGGACTGAGGAGTATTGGGGGTTGGTGAGCTGAAGTGTAAAGACGAGATGAAAAATAAACCTGTGTTTGTGGCTGACATGAACGTGTCTGCCTGTCTGTGTCCGGGGCAAGGTTCACAACACATACATACACGCTAAAATCAATATATACTATTTAAATTTTGGCCAAGCTTTTAATGAAAACAAACGTAAAATCACCAGACAAGGATTAGAATCTTCATCTATATCATCCTAGCCTTCTGCTAAAATTTCTGCTAAACTTTAATTTGCAGGTTTCATTTTGATTGACAATTCTAGTGAAGCCAAAACTAGAATTTAGAGAAACAGCACTGTTTTCAGCACCACAATACATTTTTTATTTTATTCTATAGGGGAGAAGATGAGTTATGAAACTCTCATAAGAAAATAACAGAGTTATTAAAGACAAATGGAGATGCTATTAGTCATATTAAAACGATGCTAAGAAAAGTCTCAAGTGGCCAGTTTAGTTTTAAAAATGCAAATATTACTGATAAAAACTCAAGCCATGCTGACTTTCTAGGAACTGGTGGGGGAGTGAAGCTAAGACAATATATTATTAAGCGGCATGATTTTGCTTTCCCTATTATGTAATAGCACAAACATGTGAGCATGCTTTCAAAACCTTTCCCTATCTGCAATTTATATTTTCCAAAACAGCCCAATATGTTTGTTGGCTCACCAATTAAATATTTCCTTGAAAATCCATAGCTTTGCCATGTTTTCTTCTGTAAGATTGCAACTGTCCTATAGTTACCTCTACCTTTACTTTGAATTACTTACAGAAAACAAGATGAGCAGCATCCAAAATGTTGGGAAATCACTACCTGTTTTTGTTTCAAAATGTTTCACAATGTTTTACAGATGACAATCTTGTGCAATATATGAAAGTGGAAAACCAGAAAAACTATGAATAATCAAATTAAAATAGTAAGAAAGAAAATGTAATAAATTATTTCTGCACTGATGCATTGCCATTTCACCTTTAAAATACATAAAAATGGACAACAAAATGAGAAATTGCTCTTTACTAAGGGAAGGTACCCTCATGCTGCTCTAGGAAACTAGAGTCAAATTCCTTCCCAGAAACTGTCCATGTGGTGTTATTCATTGTTCCCTATCTCTGATGTTTTTTTTCTAGGTACTCTATTTTATCTTCCAACATCCCACAGAGGTGCATGTTATTTTAAAAACTATAAATGAGAGACTGTGTGTGTATATACCCTCTGCTCAAGATGATCCTGGGATAAGACCCAGCTCCCCTGTAATCCTAAACCTTAACGAAGGTTGTTTACAAAACTGATGGTGTTTTATGTTACTTTTGCTATGCTGTACTTTACCAGTAGATATGATGTAGTTCTGCTCCATCGAGTTAGTGTGAAATCTACAACACATGATTTTTAAAAAAAAAAAAAAGAGTTAACTTGTTTGCAGTAAACAATAGACATGTGAGTAGTGCATCTATTCAGTGTTATGTCTAGACTTCTAAATACGATGGGAATTGGTTTTGGTCTCAGTCCAATTTGTACAACAGCATAAGGAATTTTGTTTATCACTGATAAAACAGATGACACTGTTATTTGGCATATACTTTTAGGGGAGCAGCCAAATGAGTACCTGCAAGGCGTCTGTCTCTTAAACTACAGACTTTAATGTACTTTAATGTACCTCTTGTGTAATTGTGCATTTGGGCCTTCCACTTCTTTTTCTACCCTGGTTAGATCTAGTTTGCACTCTTCTCTCAATATGGTATTGGAATATGTCAGTTTCTTGGTAATCTGTCACAGGGAATAGCTTTCACTTCACAAAACTACAATTATTTTGAGCATTTATGAACCTGGAATTGAACTTCAAGGAAGCCAATTCCTTGCAACCCACGAAAGACAATTTACTTGCTTTATTGAAGAGAATATCTAGTTTCAGTTGTGCCAACACAAATGTTTCTCTACTAACTAATTAGCATTTTAAAATGATAACTTAATCTTTAGGAACAGAGTGTACCATTAGGACACTGAGGTAATGTCTACTGAAAATGGGGCCATGCAGTTATATGTTAAAAATAAATTAGAAATCAATAATTTCAAGCACTAATAGCCATTTTTATATCAGCAATGTCTTGGCTCTATTTAATTAATTTATTAAAATCAATTTTATGGTACTTTGTTAAAAATGTATCAGTTTCAATGCAAAACAATGATTTCTGAGTGATTCCAACACACGCTCATGCACATACATACTTACACACACACACACATATTTTTATTTATTTATATAATATATATATATATATATATATATATAGAGAGAGAGAGAGAGAGAGAGAGAGAGAGAGAGAGAGAGAGAGAGA
>JANRMT010062812.1:4641582-4662350 GCA_026402145.1 Polypterus bichir lapradei | reverse complement strand
GGGGGGGTCTGGAACGCAACCCCCGCGATGGAGGAGGGATTACTGTATTCTGATTTGCAGAAGCAATTAACCTATTGCCCCCCAATGGGCAGCATTTATGTCTATGTATCAAAACCGAAGAAGAATATGAAGCAATTGTTGTGTTCTTTAACTTCCTGAGGCTCTCCTTATGCATGCAGTGCACAAAATAGGTTCTGAAAAACTGTTGAATGAAAATACAAAATGCAAAACTAAACACAGTAGATGCCTTACTAAACAACCATCAGCTGCTTCACGTTTTTCTCTATCTGATATAACAAAGAATGTACTAAACAAATACTTTTACAATATCTTTCAATCATTTGATAATAGGTTGGAGTGAACCAGTGAACACTGTGGCAAATACATTTTTAATACAGTAAGATTAATGTTCAGCCACAGTAATAAACTGCTCTTGAAACTCAAAATTCAATCTGAGCAGCTAGTCTTATTACAGAGAGATAACATCAAGTGGGCTGTACATGGAAATTGGTTTAAAACTAGTTTTTAGTAGTTAACTTGGTGAGTGTAACCACAGGCAGGAAATAATAAATCGAATGTGACTACTTACTTTACATTTTTTTATTCAAGACTGTCTATAAAGAGAGGGGTTATAATGGTTTTGTTAACATTTTTTTTTTAAAGGTAACAGAAACATGTAAATACCAACATTTACATAAATACAGTAGGAAAGGTATGTCTAGTATATACCGCTGTACTGTACAGTACTTTATTACATGTTTTTAAAAAACCCGATGCTGCAATTGAGAAAGCATAAGTGTGCTACTTTGTGCACTTTTCTTAACAATATTTTTTTCTGTTGCTTGCTCATGAGAGGATAGAATGTCAGTGCCTGATCCACAGGATTAACACCCTTACTATAAGCTACCACAACACAAGGCTTAGTGACTTCCACATTAACCCTGACTTGAACATGGGCAGTTGCTGTATTGATAGATTAAATAGGGAGAACTGTGTACACGTATACTAAGGTCTGAACACACAGCACAATGAATAAAAATGAAGAAAATTAGAAACTAAGACAAACTTCAGATGTGGCACTCACAGTCACAGTGGTGCATTATACAGGCATATTGCTGCTGGTATAAACAGTTGTAAATAGTTGTGTTGTGAACTGTGATTACACTTATCGCAACCATTTTGCCTTTTTGCCACGGAGCTGTTGCAACATACTGAAGATTCATGCGACCTAAGTCAGCAGGCATATTATCAGTGGTTCGTACAATGCAGTATACGTCAGTTTCACTATCCATGTCAGCATCTATTGACCAATTCATATTATCATCGCTCAATTCAAGCAGTAGTTCAGTTTCAGTTTGGTCTAAAATTGGTTTCACAGCTTTTCGTTTGCTATGTGGTAGAACACTTAGACATATTGTTTTTTTGCAGCATAATGTTATTTTATCCACTAGACAGCAGGAGAATATTGTCCCAAGAGTTATCAGAGTTAACACTGAAAAATGGATCACTACGCTCACCCAGAGTTTGACACTGGTTCTTCTTGCTCAGGGTTAACGCCAAGAAGGTTAAACTTGTTACACTTAAGACACCACAAAAATATTTAAAAGACAATAACGTGCATAATTTGGCACATCTTTTAAAGCAGAGTCGCCTAAATTGTGGCCTATAGGACAAAGATGGCCCATTGAGACCTTCTGCTTGGCCCATAAAGCAACTTCAAAGCAATGACACGTTGTAGATTTTTTTAAATGCCAATAGCATAAGCCATTTTTTCAGAAACACATTTAAAGTTCACCAGGTGTAAATATTCATGATCTGACTCCCTAAGAATTCATAAAGGAATTCATCAAGATCTGGCAAACAAAAATATTTACTTAACTATGTGAAAGGCTATAATTTTACTAATTTTCAAAAAATGTGCAAATGTTTTCAATTAGTATAACATTTGAAGGCAGTTTACAAAATTTAATTAGTATTTCAAAAACACAAGGTGATGCAGGAATGATAAACGCTAACAAACTAAAAGAGGGGGGAAGAGACATCCCATAATAGCTCTGTGGCGATTAAAAAACTGACCTCTGAAACCAAAAATGTGGTTAACTTAACAGTTTAATATCATGATTTCATTCAGAAAGGAGGTAAGAAAGTTTATGATTCAATAGTCCTGGTAGGTGGCAAATAAAGAACAACAGCAAACAATATCAAAATATCCATTAAAAAAATCTCACTTTACTTGATTTGTATAATCCACACGCATATTCATCCATTCATTTGCTTATAATGTCCCAAACGTGCTTTTACTAAATTTAAATTAGGCACTTCTGGAAAAATACTCTTGTGAACAAAGAAGGAACACACAAGTGCATGTGCGCACACACACATGAACAAGCGACTGAACTGAAGAACTGCCTCCCTCCTCACTCATTGGTCAAAAGACCTATTTTCAATTCAAAAGCACAGAACTGTGGTAACGCATTACACTGTTTACAAAGCATATTGCTTTTTATAGAAGTAAATGCTAATAATATATTAGCAAAAAAAATGCCATGTCTGGTATGTTTTGAGCATTTGACTGGATGATGAACATATGGACTATGCAACATAAGCAATATTTTCTTATTTTTTTCCTCATTGAGATTTTTCACGTCAATGCTATTGTCCACCATTGGTGACTATTAGGTTCCATTATATAACTATTTCCTCTTATCCTCCATGAAAACAGGAGATTAAAAATTTTTCTCAACCATCACAGTAAAGAACAAGGGGTAAATAACATTAAAATAAATAGCATTTTCAGGACACAACATGCCAGATGAAGGTCCTTTATATTAGGTGTCAAATCAAATAGTATCAGATTCTCAAAACAAATGTTCTTTTATTAGCTTTGTCAAAGTAAACCCAGCAGGACAGAAGAAGCAGTATTCTCAAGACAACCACTACATGAGCAAATACAATATTTTCATTACCTCTCATGGGACCATTACTCCAGGGTCTAGATTATACTAGATAAACAAAAACTCTTTCAGAAGGATCCCTGCACTTTAGGGCTTAACAATACACAATGCATATGCAGGAAGGAAAAAGAAAGCATGTCATGATTCAAATAAGCAATTCTGCATCACTCATCCCATCTAATAATGCTTTAGATGGACCAGGTTGGAAGTCCCAGGGAACCAAAGTATTTTGCTAGAACCAGAGACAGGAAAGGTCTTTTGTTTGTGAGTAAACTGTAAATCAGTGGAGTCTAGGAATCATAATCTAGGGAGTCCAGAGTTGTGTATTTTAATAAATTGTTGTGTATGATGGAGTCAAGTGACAAAATGCTGTACTCTGGCTGGTCAAGCAAACATGAATTTTACTGTACCTATACATGTGACAATATGACCACAAATACTATTATTTACTATGGCATCACACTTTCACTTGCAACACTTACTAATGGCACTTTTGATAAAAACACTGGTAACAGAAACTGTTGATAATCACCAGAAAAATGAGGCCTTTAGCGTTTCCTTTCATGTACCTGGACTGTGGATTTTTTTAAAGGTACTAGAAAAAATTGTGATCATCTAACAACATGAATGTGATGGCATAAAACACACTACATCATGAAGCAACTCAGAATTAAAACAGCACTGCAAAGAGCAATGTCAAAAGATTTGTTTCTTTGTAACATAAAAAAATAATTAAAAGATCTGTATTCATGTATGCTGAAGACTTAAGATTGAGCTGCAATACCTGACTATGAATAAACCTTGTTAAGTAAATCTATAACAGCTTACAACATTCCATTGAAGTTTTGCAGTAAGTTTTGTTTTAGATGATAAAGAAATCTCATCCTGAGTCACATTACTGAGCAAAAAATAAGCACTGGCAGAAATATAAAAGGCAAAGTAAGAGACAAAAATTAAATTACAATCCCATTTTGAATATCAACATTAAAAATAATGTTACAATTATATTACTTAAACACAAATGTTACAGCCTTCATACATTCCAACTTGTGCCTAAAGACATACAGATACAACATATTCAGGTTTTGTCCTCCAGTGCTATAGCCATGGACGGTGCTTTAACAGCCTATTTTTTAATAAAATCATCTGTCTGATAGGAATGTTAGTCATACTTCCTATGCAGCACCATACCATATTTATTCTGAGTTCTGTTTACAAACACTTAAGCATGCTCCTTCTTCCCGTTAACAATGATTTGGATTCTGAACTAAACCATTTTTCTAACCAAGAGTTTTTTGCATCATTTTACATGTTTTTAACTTTTTTCCTTGATCTCTTGCTAATGTTTCTGAACAAGCCTTGCTTTACCTGCAAGTTCTGTCTTTGACTACATCCTCAGCAACTCCTTTCTGCTCACATTTTTGCATTATTTATGATCTAGCCTTGCCTAATGACAATTTCTCTTTGTTTTGTCCCTTAAACCATACAGTAGTTAGCCAATCAGCGGCATACATGTTACAGATATTCCACCCACTATAAAGTAGAAACCATCTTAAAAACATCTTGGTAACCACCAGATAGCTAAGGATTTCCCATCCTTAGTTAGGAAAAATTGTTCTAGTTACAATTATTATAATGTATGAAATTTAGGGAAATTTCAGGATAAACTACCAGGAAGGAGACGGTCTTCTAAAATATTATTGCAAATGCAATACGTTCCATCCTTTATCTGTACTTTTAATTAAAGGCACCAAAAAGGTATTGCTTTTATTTATATTATTTGTATTAATCTGATATTCATCACTATGATGGACTGGTGTCCTGACATAGGCTGTTTCCTGCTTTATGCCCAGTGTTTTATAAATAAAGTAAATCAGACATTGTTATACTCCAACTTTACTGCATTATTTGTTTAAATAAGATTTTAAAAATTTTGTTTGAACATGCCATTTAAAACAAAGTACATCTAAATCTTCTACTTACCTTCTTCTACTACATAAGCTCTGAATCTGTTCCATCAGAATGACTCAGTTCCTGCTGACCTCAAGTTTTTATATTTGATCCCTGATCTTAAAAGTACACACTTGGTCCATGTGCTCAGTCTTATTATACTGGTTTATAGGGTCATTATCATCACATGTACTGTACACTGAAAATTCTTACTTGCATATACTAATCAGTATGTAGCCTATCACTGCTCTCCAGCTTAATGAATGGTAAGTATAACTGCCTTAACTCAAAACTGTCTTCCTTTGTTATTGCCTCATCTTTCACTGTATAACAAAAACTCCTAAAATTCTGTAGTACCTTCGAGTAATACATATGACACCTGTCCAGGGTTTAAACTGCAGTGAAACTACAACAGTAATGCTGTTTAAGGTATCCCATCTCTGCTTGATATCATGAACTTTACTAGAGGTTATGAAACTGTTCTTCTAAATGCTCTTCTAAACCACTGGAATCACACAGTAGATCTAAATGCAATGTGTTATTTTTAGACCTCTTTCAACATATTAGGCTACATACACAATACCTATTAGTGACAAAGACATGCGATATCATTTTTGAGAAGGGTGCTTATTTTTCAAGAAAACAAAAAGCTTTGGCTAACTGCCATGTTTTCCTATTACCTTATCCAGACATTTCTTAAAATTCTTCAGGCTCTCCACTTAAAACTCCATGACTCTGTAAGTCTGTGTCAAATATCCACATCTTTGCTTTTAAAAAAAGTGCCATCTAACTTATATCCTGAAGTCACTTTCCCTTTATTTAAAATGGTTTCCTTAAGAGTATGATTCAGTATTTGACTGAAAGAAATATGATCAGTGCCTTAGAGAATTTTGAAGATCTGGACTAAAATAAGTTCAGCTGCCTGAGCCTGTCAGACAAGGTCATTGGTCCTGAGATGCCCTGGGTTACTTCTCTAGGATTATTTATCTTAGTTTTTAGGATTAAATCATCATGATTATGATTTTCATCCTGCTTTTTCAGGCATTCTGGTTATATAATCTGGTTATTTATTAATGAACACATTAATGGGTCTGATACTCATGTAGCTGCTGCCTTACAGCATTCAGCCTTGCTGTCTAATTAATTTACTGTTATATGTCATTGTTGGGTGGCACGGGGGCACAGTGGGTAGCGCTGCTGCCTCGCAGTTAGGAGACCCGGGTTCGCTTCCTGGGTCCTCCCTGCGTGGAGTTTGCATGTTCTCCCCGTGTCTGCGTGGGTTTCCTCCCACAGTCCAAAGACATGCAGGTTAGGTGCATTGGCGATTCTAAATTGTCCCTAGTGTGTGATTGGTGTGTGGGTGTGTGTGTGTGTGTGTGCGCGCCCTGCGGTGGGCTGGCATCCTGCCCAGGGTTTGTTTCCTGCCTTGCGCCCTGTGTTGGATGGGATTGGCTCCAGCAGACCCCTGTGATCCTGTAGTTAGGATATAGCGGATCGGATAATGGATGGATAGATGTCTTTGTTAGAAATTAAGGGAGTGAACGCCACAAAAAAAAATTAATAAGAAAATGACAAAACGATTAACTTTAAACTATGACAAAACATGAATATACCAAAATTTCTTGTGAATGTAAACCTCACAGTAGTTCTTTTATTTTACATTTAGAAAACAAAAGAGAAAAATGACTAGCTAATTAATCACTGAAAACAATTTGCAGTAAAATGACTTATTGATTGGCAATCCTGCAGCCACAAGGGTCTCCCAGGAGTGGGATTGGAATCCACTGTATATAGAATGTAGAAGTGAAAATACAGGTAGAGCTCTGTTTCTGGTAAAACAGTTAAGAGCGCCAAGGGAGACATTCTTAAATTTGTTTGAAAAACTTCTTTGGTCCACTCTGTAATCTTTTATACCAATGTAGGCTATAATATTTCCTCTTCTACTTGGATTTGATTTGTACTCTTCATTTAATCATAAACAAATATACTGTGTGTGTGTGTGTGTGTGTGTGTATTAGACATATATAAATGAAAGTCCTGTGTGTGGGTGTGTATATGGAGCAGCCACTATGCTCATGCTCAACCACAGCCACTAGATAGCACATGCATGCACTTTAAAATTTTTTCGGCACTTGTGTCCACCTCATTTCTCACTACAAAAGATGTGCACACGTGTGTGTGTATGCAGTAATCTGCCCTGCTCACACTCAATTACAGCCATAGGAGTTGGTGTGATTTCTACGAAAGATGTAGAAGCTTATACAAGTGTGACTTGCACTTGGTGAGATAGCGCATGTATACACTTTTGCATTTTATTGGCACTTGCATGCACCTCACCTCTCATTCAGCCTAAGCAGACAAACTCAGCTTTGTGGTACATGCACATTGTATGTTCACACAATAAGCTACCATACATTTGCCTGAGACTGGTTCCAGCCTATTCCACTCAATTTGTGCCACAGCTGCAGGTCCGGCTCCAAGCTCCCTCTTCCTTTTTTGGGAGCCTTTTGAACCCGACACCATTGATAACATAGCCGAATGAGCTGGCAGATTGGGACAAAACACATGCTAAGCAACAGGATGGTGCAAAGTGCTTTTATCAGCAAAATAAAAACACAAATAAACACAAATAGTGTCCACAGTGCAGTTCTCAAAGTTAATAAATAAATAATCCATAAAAACAATGAAAATCCAAGTGTTTAAAATGAGGCCAAAAAATGAGAACAAAAAACCACCAGGCAATGGGTCAAAGAAGCCAAGCCCAACACCTTCCAAGTCTTCCAGTTCTAGGGTTACCAGACTTCTGGCAAAAGGAGGACATGATCTCCTTTTCGGTGTTGTGTCCTCCATCCTGCAGGCATTGCCTAAAAAGGGGAAAATGACTGGCATTCATCAATCACTGACTTGACCGTATTATTGGTTGAAATTGCATGCTATCATTTCTATGTTTTATATAAATAATCTGTTCTATCGAAAACGAAACACGGCTACATGCTACTCAGCCTATTTCCAGCAATTGAGAGGCTGTTGCAGTTATTCCCAGCACTGAAAGCAAACTTTCAGAGCATAAATCAGCCACCGGTACTGAACAAGAAATTTTTCGAGTACAGTTTTTCAGAAGTATATTTGTGGTTTTTGCTTTCGCTGATGTCAGTATGTTAGGCAAAAATTGCAGTTATTGAAAGGGAAGAAGCATCAGCATTGGATGTTTGTAGCATCCTTTAGTGAACAAAGCAAACTCTGCTTAGCAGACAGAGTGAAACTTTTATTTCCCCGAAAGTAAGAAAACCTCTGAAAAAACTACATGAAGACAGCCCAGATGAAGAATGCAAGACCTAGGGTGCATTGATTATTTGGGAAAATGAATGATGCCATTCGATGAATTTCAGTGCTTTCACTGGATGTTTTTAAACAAAGTGAAAGAGAGTATGTTCAATGATCTCTTGCCATGCATACAGTATATGTTCAAAAAGGGTAATGTAGATGATGTTCAGATGTTTGACTAGTACTGCAACTTGAAGTCATTCGCAGGACAGAAAGATGACAAGTTTCATACTTTCAAAGTTGTTCAATTGAAGCCAGTTACTCAGAGTTGCTTAAAATCTGCAAATTTTTCTTTTGTATTCCTGGGCACAGTGCCAACGTTGAAACAGCATTTTCCTTGATCAACGCACAGTGGACAAAAGAAAGAAATATACTGTCTGTTGCCTCTGTCAGAGGAATTCTTCTTACAGGGTAAAATTTTAAGAACGTTTCTTGTCTGGAGTTTCAAGCCTATGTTTCCAGAACGATGAACTACTGTAAAAATCGCCTCATCTGAAAAATATGAAACTGCATAGTTATACTATAACTTTAACATTTTTTCACACTGGGTTTCGTGAAAATAACGGGACGCATTCTCCTTTGGGTACGGAGGTATTTGGTAACCCTATCCAGCTCACCCGTTGCTCATTCAGCTGGGGAGACTTCAGCGGCCGTGGTCCTCTCAATCCCGACCGCCATCTTGGCTGCCTCCGTTGGCACCTGCCTGAACGCTCGGGGTCGGCTGTCCTGTCGTCATCCAAAACGCTCACGCAGTTGTCCTTTGGATCCCTGGAGAGGATGCCACCTTGACCACTCCCACTCCTCAGCACAATCAGTGGATATGATCCGTCTCTAGAGCGCCGATCCCTCAATATGTCACGGGACCCCTGAACAGCATCCTTTTCTCTCTACCCAGCTGGCTCGTTCTCTTTCTCTGCCCCAATGCCATATTCTTGTTCTGTAAGCCTAAGCCTTAGCTTTTCCTTTCTTGTTTTTTTTTGCCCATCTTGTTCCTGTGCTGGCCTGTACTTGTATGGCTCTGTGGGCACAGTGTCTCCATCATGCACTGCAAGAAGCCGATGAAACAATTGAGAACAATACACCTTCAAGTGCAGGTGCATCTCGCCCCAATTACCTCATCAACTCCCCACGGTTTCGAGAGCATGCCCACGGAGACTGACACAGACAAACGGACTATTTATTAAAAACTGGCCGTTCGTTCAGAGCGGTGGACCTGCTATATCACAATGATGTGTTGAGTACAAGTTAAAGGAGCAACCTGTTAAGCTATATAACACAAAAAGACATAGTAGCACTAGTAAAAAAATCCAGAGAAGAGTAACTAGGCTGATTCTCCAGCAATGTAAAATATGAGTTATTCAGGAGAGACTGGAGGAGTTAATTCTTTTCAGTTTACGCAAAAACAAGCTTTTTTTTAATTATGAGACATTAGTACAGTGGAACCAATTGTTACTTTAAAATTGGTTTCTCAAAAAGAAAATAAAGACATAGACGAAAACTCATTGAGGGTAAATTTTGCACAAATGTTTGAAAGTTTTTCTTCACACAGAACCACAGACACACTGAATAACATACCAAGTAGTGTGAACACAGTAGGACTTTAGAAAGCTTCAAAACTGGACTTGATGTTATTGTGGTGAAATTAGATGGACAGGATTGGTGAGCTTGGTTGGGCTGAATGGCTTGTTCTTATCAATCTTTTTCTAATTGTGACAGCAATTTAATTCAAAGATGTGGGGGGCATATAAAATAAAGCACATAAAAAGATTAATTGATTTAACTAGAAAATATAAACACAATGTCAGTCAGTCATTGTCCAACCTGCTATATCCTAACACAGGGTCACGAGGGTCTGCTGGAGCCAATCCCAGCCAGCACAGGGCGCAAAGCAGGAACAAACCCCAGGCGGGGAGCCAGCCCACCATAGAGCACACACACACACACACACACACACACACACACACCCACACACCCCCCAAGCACACACTAGGGACAATTTCAGATCGCCAATGCACCTACACTGGATGTCTTTGGACTGTGGGAGGAAACCACAGCACCCAGACAAAACCCAAGCAGACACAGGGAGAACATGCAAACTCTACGCAAGGAGGTCCCGGGAAGCGAACCCAGGTCTCCTTACTGCAAGGCAATTAAATTAAATATTAAAAACATGCAGGAAAATCAGAAAAAATGCTTTAGTTTTATGCTCATTAAAAACAAAGGTTCATAAAATTAAAATCATTATATACAGCATATACATTAAAATCAAATGCTGTTCAAAACAATATCTTAGGCAAAATGTAATAAAAATATTTTTTTAAGATTTAAGAACATTAAAACTGTACTTAATCAGCTACTGAATATCACTTATATTTTGCTGTTCATTGCAGCCAGTATCCATCTGTGACTGAATGTTAACTAGCAAAAGGCTAATTTATTTAGACTTGGCATTTCAGTTACCCTCTGGAATGAATTCAAGGTTCTAATAAATCTTGTAGTTTAGGTAGATTTGGAGGTTAGCTACTAAATAAAGGTACATTTTCAGTAAGAAACTGGCAACTGTTTTGAAAAGTCTGTTAGTTTTTTCCACAGGGATATATAAGGCTGGCTATAGTAAGGTAACATCAAGAGACCAAGAACAGACATTTATTCATTAAACTGAATTTTGACAAATCATGTACTGCAACATTTCAAAAAGCAAAATCTATCTTGCTCTTTTCAAAAATCAACTTTCATGATATTGTATATTTCTCCTTAAATAATTTCTGTATCTACAGTAAACCTGGTCAAATTAAACTAGCCACATGTAGAAAAATGTATTAATTACTTTTGGCTTGCAAAGACATAGAACACAAATATAAGCAATTTCTACTTACATACATAATATGTCTTGAAAAGTGTTTATAAGTTGTATTCGGCACCATTAGTAACACGGCTTATGATCTTTATTTCTTTGTTCATAAAGCACCTTTAATGAAAATAAACAATTTCTACTTCCATTTGTATGTGGTATGGCTTGGTTGCAGGGTGGTTAGAGCTGCTGCCTCATATCTCCAAAGGGTAAAAGTTGAACTACACACCTTTGAATTAAAGAAGCATGACAAAATTTGCTGGAATAAAACTTGTGCAACATGAGAAGAACAAGCAAACGTCAGGAAGGGCATCCGGTGTAAAATTTTGCCAAATCCATACGTGGACAGATGATCCGCTGTGGCAACCCCTAACGGGAGCAGCCGAGAGAAGAACAAGTTGTCTTCACATACAACAGATCACTTTTGTGGTTTGAAGATCTGTCAGAAGTGTTGTATGGAGCACCTAGTCGTGGTTTAAAGATCAAGGCCTTAGATACACAGCTTTTTACCTTATGTATCTTTAACTCCATTAGTTTTTCCATCACATCAGTTTCTAGAACACTATGTGAGATTACTTTCCTGTCAATTCTAAGCATGTTTCTCTTTCTAATTCAAACCTATTTTGTAGTAGCCTTGCTCTTTATGCTATACAGGTCCTTATTCTATTCCTTTTATCTAAATTTCATATGTAGCAGATCCCTGTTTAATCATTAACTTACTTACAAGTTTACCATTAATTCTAATTCTTTTTATATGAACAGTACATAGATCTTGCTTTGTTCGAGTTAAGATTAGCACAGTCTGCTTCTCATCATCTGTCACATATTTTTGTTTTCAGCTTGTTTAATAAGCATTACTTCCTTCTGCCTCTTTTACTTTCCTCTTCTTTAACCATAGTTTCCTTGATCTTATTTCTTATTTACACATTCCATTTCTCATTCTACCTTTGTATCTCTTAGCTTTCCATTTTCTGTATCATTTCTATATCTGCTCTTTTCTAAGCCAAGAAGTCATGTTTTCCCAAGTCTTCTACTTTTTCTTTAAAGCTCTTTAAAACCTTATTTTCTTTGCTTCTCCTGATTTCCACCACATTTTAAGTACTGTTTAAAACATTTAAGTATTTTAGCACATGAATATTTATTTTGTCCAAGTAAATCTCTACCAGCACTTCACTAAGAGATGTATAACCTAATAGTAGCTTTAAAACTTCTGGATTATATTAAAAAGAACATTGCATGATGTTCTATACAAAGAAGGTAAATCTCTTCTTGCTGCAAATTCTGGTTTAAGACATGAAAGCAGCCATGTCTGAAAAGAAAAAATGACTAACAGAAAGAAAGGTTGCATTTTAGAAATGAATGGTGTCGTTCAAAAATATATACTTTCTGAAAATAAGTGATTGAAAAATGTATTTTTTTTTAGGGCAAAACTCTTTGGGCTATGACTTTGATCACCTGTCTGATGACACTTTAGTCACGTGTTTTGCAAATGAGCAGATATGATCTGAGGCTGAACTTCCCTCCACAGTGCACAGTCTTGATTGTTAAACACTCTAGACTGGGTTGTTATACTACATCCAACAAGAATTCTGTGATTTCTGATTACAATCTTTTATTACCTAACATTCTAGCATAATCCTCATCATCAGGGCTCGCCATACATTATCTCTGCAAAAGAAAGTATCCTTCAAGAATGATTTCATCATAAATACTCCTAAGATTAGTTGGTCATATAAAACAGACTTTACAGAGCTGTATATACATTATTGCTATTTATTACAAGAAATATTGCACAAAGAAAAATAGAAATAAGCATAAAAACAGCAGCATCCTAAGTACAGTGAAGACCTCGCTTGTTATGTCGGATCAACATAAAACACATCGCTACTTTTGATCGCTATGATCAGCAAGGATCATATATAGTGGGAAAGCAGCTATAAGAAATAACAAATGTAACAATTTTTGTCTAATTATGTAAAGGTTAAAATAAAGGTTAGTAAAGTATTTCCTATTGGGTCTTTTATTTCCTATTATTGTCAAAAGACATATCATAATGTCAAATGGAAAATGAATGTAAATTGTTCCAGCATGTACATTAGTGTGCTTTCAAAATAACTGGGTTCCATTTGTGTATAAGCTTTGCCTTGTGCCAGCTGTGGCCAGAATGTGCTAAAAACCTAAAAAATAAAAAGGCAGTCAGCAAAACAAAAGAATAGGTTCTATTTATTTATTAAAGTTGTGATAATTGTGATAGTAGTGAGAAGTCAAGCAAAATGACACCTTTTATTTTGCCTGAAGAAGGGGCCCCAAGTTGCCTCGAAAGCTTGCATATTATAATCTTTTTAGTTAGCCAATAAAAGGTGTCGTTTTGCTTGACTTCTCACTACTTTCATGAAGGCTAACATGGTACAACACCCTAGTACTACAGATAATTGTGATGAAAGTACAGTGTGAATTTTGCTTCAAAATACAGCTCACGTTCTAAAAGCTTAGTTGGTCTGGGAAAAAGATTTCAAACAAAGAAAGAATTCTAATTACACATTTTAGGGCCCAACTGTGTCATAATTCAGAGCACGTAAATAATGGCTCTCAATTGTTTTTATACTTGCAAGTAATCAGGGAACCATGTCATGAATGTACATGATGCTTAAATGGTACTGTGGTATTTTTTCGTTTCCCATTAATTACACAGAGGCACTTCTAAATCTCCAGTTAATTTCCACCATGATTGACTATTAAAAAGAGGAATAATCAGTGTTCAAAGGCTACTGGATTTGGTCCTTTTTGTTTCTGGAAAACTGTGTAATTTAGTGTGAAGTATCTACTGTATATAATATCAACTTCGACCTATGTTGCTGAAACATTTTATAGTTTGACAGACTCAGATAAACTAAAAATGTGAAAGAATCTGTTTTTTTAAGTCTCTATAGTGGCGGTTGGCCAGGACGCCCCTTCTGTATATGGTCCGGGGGAACAGACATGGGCTGCACAATACCTCCCCCAGGTTGCTGGACGGCAGGCCCCCTGGGTTAAAGCGGTGCCTTGGACTCCCACAGGGCTTTACAGGAGTTGGAGTTGGTTACAGCCCTGTTGGGATCCGAGGGTGCAGCCAAGGAGTGCTGCAACAGCTGCTGATCCCTCTTGGGCAGGTTTTCTGCCACACTGGAAATATGCTGCCGGAAGTAGGTCAAAGAGCACCTGGAGCACTTCCGAGGATGTTATAAAAGGAGCCAGCAGTTGTTACTCCAGAAGCCAGAGTCAGGAGGAGGGAGACAAACTGCCGGGAGGAGTAGAGGAAAGAAGATTTGATTTGTGTTTATTTGTACTTTTGTATTGTGCTTGTGGGGACTGTGCTGTGTCTGTGGGTACGGGGAAGACATAGCCCACAGATGAAGAAAATAAAAATTTATTTGTTTTGTTAAGTGTGCCTCCAGTGTCAGTCTGTGTCGGGTCTGGAGCTGATATAGCACCTTTGTCACACTATGAAATAGTGCAAACAGCACATATTATATCACACAATATATAAAAATGCATATATTTTTGTATCCTAAACTTGTACTGACCCATTTGTCACAGTTTACTGATGCTTCTAGCAATGTTTCATTTAAAAAAACTGTCAGTCCTGACACAGTATGGTACCATAAACTTGAATGCCTGTAAAGTTTCTTTAACATTTTAGCTGATTTGATAAAGTTAATGAGCTTCTGTTTGTAGGTAACTTCTTTAACTATTATACCTCATATTTAAATTTCTAATGTACATATTGATCTATGACACATCAACTTGCTAAATTTTCAGTTTCCTGAGCTAAGCAATTTATTCATTATTTAAAAATTGGTTGTACATTTCTCAAAATATATAAGGGTAGCACTAGGACAAAAGGCAGAAGTTAAAAAAGCAAGCTATTTGAATGTTGTCCAGTAAATTTTATTAAACTATGCACTCCATTTAACATTCAAACAGAGGATCATCATCAATAGTAAATATCTACAGCTATATAAAACAAAAATCAAATATTTTTTTTGCACATTAAGTACTATAGTTACATTTCATATGTTAGTTCTTCTTGTTACTATAGTTGAAATATAAGAGTAAAAAAGTTATACTTATAACTAATGGAAAGAATTGCATTACATTTGTAAGATCTTAAAAGCAACTGAAACCAGACACTGCCTAAACTGTAATTACATGAATTCTAATAGAAATTACTGTGCGTGAATTTAAAATATAACTAAATTATTGATGAGAAATTAACTGTTGCATACACGGATCATCACAACATTAGAAATCACCTTCTTAATATTGTATAGGCTGCCCTAATGCCACCAAAACAGCTCTCTGACCTATTAAGGCATGGACTGCACAAGAACTCTGAAGGTGTCCTGACATCTGGTACCAAAATGCTAGCAGCAGATCCTTCAAGTCCTTTAAGTTGTGAGTTGGGGCATCCATGGATCGAACTTGTTTATCCAGCATACCCCCAAAATGCTCGAATGGATTGAGATTTGGGGAATTTGGACATCAAACCTTGAACTCCATGTCATGGTCACTGCAATCAGGGAATATGAAGGGGTGTACATGGTCTGCAACAATCTTAAGATAGGTTTCACTTGCCAAAGTAACATCCACATCAATGCCAGGACTTCCCAGCAGAACACTGCCCAGAGCATCAAACTGCTTCTGCCGACTTGCTTTCTTACCCCATGGTCCAGTTTTGACGCTTGCAAGACCTCTGTAAGCTCTTTGGACGATGGACATGGGTTAACATGGGTACTCTGACCAGTTGGTAGCAACATAGCCCTACACACAGAAAACTGCAATGTATTATGTGTTCTGATACCTTTCTCTCCTAGCCAGCATTAAGTTTGTCAGCAATTCAGACCCTGTCACTGGTTAACCAGTTGTCCTTCCTTTGTCCACTTTTGGTACGCAATAATCACTGCATTCCAGGAATTCCCCCAATCGCGTTTCCATCGCAATGAGGCCCTTGTCAAAGTCACTCAGATCCCTATACTTTCCCATTTTTTCCAGCTTTCAAATCATCTCCTTCAAGAACTGACTACTCACTTGTTTACAAATATATCCTACCTCTTGACAGGTGCCACTGTAACAAGATAATCAATGTCATTCATTTCACCTGTCAGTGGTTTTAATGTTGCAGCTAATCTGTTTAAATTTGCTATTATTAACTCCAGTTTATTTTTAACATAAACAGAACTTTGAAAACTTAGGATCAACAGACAGACAAACAAACAGGAGATAACTCTAAAGAAGGTGCTAGTCTATCATGGAACTTTCAACTGCACCCACCCATACCAAGGCAAATTTAACATAACCTCATGCTCCTTGAGCTATAATAGGAAAGAAGAGTGTCCTCATTAAACCCAAAAAGTTTTAAATAAACCAGAGATTGAAAGACCCTTTCAGCTATAATCATAACTTATGTCCAGACTCAAAGTCCTGATTCTCAACCTTTAAGGATAACCTTAAAGGGAGTTTAAACAGGAAAAAAGCACAGGGGTTTAATTCAAAGATTTACTAATCTTCAGTATTTCAATTCTATATTTATACTTCCTGTAAAACCTACACCCTATAATCTATACTAATAAAAGGCAAAGCCCTCACTGACTGACTGACTGACTGACTGACTGACTGACTGACTGACTGACTCACTGACTCACTCACTCACTCACTCACTCACTCACTCACTCATCACTAATTCTCCAAGTTCCCGTGTAGGTAGAAGGCTGAAATTTGGCAGGCTCATTCCTTACAGCTTACTTACAAAAGTTGGGCAGGTTTCATTTCAAAATTCTACGCGTAATGGTCTTAACTGGAAGCTATTTTTCTGCATATATTGTAATGGAGTTGAGCTCGAAAGCCGTGGGGGCGGAGGTTCGTGTGACATCATCACGCCTCCCACATAATCACGTGAACTGACTGTCAACACAGTGTGTAGAAACCCAGGAAGACCTTCAAAAAGCGCTGAAGAAAACATGCATTATATAATTGAGAAGGCAGCGAAACAATAAGAAGCGAGCGAGTGACATATACAACCATATTCATGATTGCTGCTACTTCGGAAAGAAAGCAAGGTGTAAACCTAAACTTTAAATTAAGTTCACAGACAGACTGCCGCTGGCGTTTCTCATGCCCACGGGTAATGCGGGACACAAGTTTAATGAGAGGACGCAGGATATAAACGAGAGTTTTGATCACTTTGTAACTAAGTTAAAATTGCAGGTGAAGGGGTGTGCTTATGCAAATTCCAAGAGACTGTGTTTGTGGGGGATTGACAGTTAAGGCGGGTGGGGGAGTCACGTCACCTCATTTTGCTCTTAGCTAACGCCGCGGCTAACGCTGTCTTCCGAAGCAACTTCGTCACACTGCCACCAAATACTCACAGAAAAATCCACAAGTTAATACACACGCTGTCTCTAGAGTTTCTCCACACTGAATCCTCCAGGCACTACTTACAAAAGATTACATTGACAATCGTGTTACATTATTTATAAAATCTTTCCTTTTCTTAGCACAAGCACAGCTGAGAAGCTTCGATGCATGTGCTCCATAACGCGTTAAAAATAATGAATTTAATCACACTTTGCATTACAAGCAAAGGGGAACTTTTGTTAATGCATGATTTCCTGGTACACCGATTACATTGATCAGCACATCCCGATTCATTTTACCCTCGCACCACCTTGGTTTGAGAAGAAGCATGAAAAAATATGAGGTTAACACAGAAAAACAGATCACCAATTCAAGCTTTATGAATAATCGATTCGCCATCAATAATTATTTTGGTAAAGCCATACTCCGTGTAATCCTCCTTCCATTTTATAATTTTTCCGCCAAAAGCCATGATTAAATGAACGGTAAAAAAGTAAGAGCGAAGCGAGGGTGACTTATTTAGGCAGGCATATATATGACAGCAACACTCATGACAATGTCAATCATGTTAGGTTATTATTAAAATGTTTCCTTTTCTTTTTCATTACTTCTTTAACACACTACTTCTCCGCTGCGAGGGTATTTTGCTATATATATATATATATATATATATATGTATTATATATATATGAATGACCTCCAAAGAGCACTGAGACTTTTGATATCGTGAACGTGTCTGCAAAAACTGGGGTCTCCTGCCCAGCAAAAGTCGAGCAGCCGGCGCGCGCGCATAGCTATGCCGGCCTTTGAGACGCTGACTGCGCTTCTGCCTTAAGTCAAAGTGAGCACTTTTAATTTTTTTCATCCTCCCCCTGAGCTATAGCCCAGACAAGTGCAAACACGGGACCCCTTTTCTACACCGCAGCAAACTAATATTAAGGCGATTCGCACTTTCTTATGCACGTATACGGTTATGAGGTCGTCAGCTCGGATTATGAAGACACACACACGAGTGGAGGACTGACAGTGCCATCACAGCCGATTAATGGCAGGGACGTCTCACCAGTCTATACAAGACCCACCGCGACTGTCCCCAAAAGGCGATCATAACGACAGCGAACATATCTCTCTATACTATATAAAAAAAAAAAAGGCAACTTTCCTTTCTTTACACCTTTTTTCCTTTTATCCCAAACCAAAGCCTATCTCTCTTAACACTGCAGAGGACACAAAACTAATTTTCTTTAATTGCTGGTAATGCCGGTAAGGCACATTACCAGAGGCAGAAATTTGAACGTTCACATAGAAAATGTAATTTCTATACCACAGCCGTCATGTAGCGCCTTTCAAAAGGGATCTACTACCGAGAGATGATCCATATACTTTTTAGCTGCTGTTAGTACTACTTGCCTGTTGTGTTACACAGTCTTTAAAATGTAGTTTACCCGCAACCACTCCAGTAGTGCTCAATGTACCTGTACTTCTTAAAACATTAATGTTTTACTGTTTAATAACTTATAGACTATGTTTTATTATTTTTCCCTTGCACTCAGTGACCAAAGTTCTACACACACATATAGACACATACATATATATACACATATATATACCTGTGTGTATGTTTGTATGTATGTGTGTGTATATATATATATATTTAATAAAAATAAATATATATACACACACATACACACACACACACACACACACACACATATACATACATACACACACACACATATATATAATTTGTGTGTGTGTAAGTATGTATGTGTGTGTATATATGATGTAGATAGGTGTATATATATATATATATATATATACTAGCAAAATACCCGCGCTTCGCAGCGGCGAAGTACTGCCTTAAAATTTTTATTAAGAAGAAAATTTAACCTTTTTAAACTGAGGGAAAATATGCCAATAATTATTTGTTAAGGATCTCTTTGTATAACATGTTGTCAGTTCGGCCCTCTGGTTGTAACATGACCAAGCTGTGCGCTAAGCTTACTCTTGAGCATGTAACTTACAGTTGGCCATGTGAACAGTAATCTTGTCTCAAATCTCACAGCTTGGATTGCTGCTGTCATAATCGGTTTGAGTTTCATGGTTTGTTTCAATTACGATAGTATTTGCAGGATTTGTTGTGTTGAAGTGACATTCGGCATCTGTCAAGCATTGTAAGCACACAACCGGTTTCATCAATAAAATCACATCCAGCTTTTGAGAGTTTAAACACTCATAAACATCAAAGTGTCCACTACTGAAATCGTCACCTGTGAATCTAAGATATTTAAGAGGCATTGGCGGTTGTCGAAAGGTGTAAAATATTTGGCTATTTCGGTACACTTGAAAGCGACAACCGAACAATTCAGCGGCAGCCATCAACTCACATACAGAACCATAGGTGAAGGGCTTAAGCATGTCACTCTTATAGTGCTCCTGTGTAGTATAATTATCTCCTGTACCGTCATCAGTCCACACCTTGAACCTGTCCCAGTCATTCAATACATAAGACACAATGTTCCTCCGGATATCAAGAGTGAGCCTGATATGGCCGTGCAATATGTAACAAAGAGAATGGAAAAGGTAGGTGCCATCTCCGGGCATGGAAACCACTCAGTAAGTGACAGTTCTTTGATCGATAGTGATCACCTCGATAGACATGGTAATGGGGGTTGGAATGATAAAGGAAATGGGTACCTGAGCAATATAAAGTAAGTCTAAAATACCTATACAATAACTATAATTGTAATAAACAAACAATAAAACAGCGGAGAAGCCGTGGATTAAACAAAAAGGCTGTAGTTATCAGTAGGGAGACATGAATCCCGTGGCGAAGCAAGGAAGGGAATGTAGAGACCGGAGCGACGGACGGTCTTATATAGGCAGGCAGCCAACAACGTGGGAGGCGTTGGGATGGGGGACCCAACGCCACCTCACACATTGACTGAGCTGCAGGCTATGGACGTATATATGTACGTAAGTAGGATTCAGTTAGCGTTGGGAACCCATGTACCAAATTTCTTGAAGATGGGCCCATAAGTAACAAAGACTGTTGAAAAGTTCAATATGGTGGCCGACAGTGGCATCATACCACCGAAATAAGTACGTACATTGGTTTCGGTTAGTGCAGGGAAGCCGCCTATAAAATTTCGAGAAGATCGGGCCATAAATAAGAAAGTTCAATATGGCGGACGTTGTTGACCATTATGACCATTACGCGTAGAATTTCGAAATGAAACCTGCTTAACTTTTGTAAGTAAGCTGTAAGGAATGAGCCTGCCAAACTTCAGCCTTCT